>JADBJO010008052.1:27500-42500 GCA_016801955.1 Conus betulinus | reverse complement strand
TCAGTTTAAAGCTTGATTTTACAGGACAGCGACGATCCGCGAGTTTGACCCCAAACATTCACGCGCTCAAAGTGGGGACTCCCCTCTTTAGGTGACGTGAAAGGGGGCCGCCAAACGTTACAGAAGTGACGAAAATTCTGCTAAGAGCAAACCTGCGCCGACCTGAGGAATGTTGATGATTGCAGGTTGTTGAAAGCATCGCGATCTTTTACTACGTCCCTGGACCTTGGATTATGGCTTGCGATTACAATTTACGTTTGTTTTCCCCTGAATGTGTGGGGTTACGCTCTTAAACAACAACAAAAAAACAAAAAAACAAACAAACAAACAAACAATTTTTTTCTCTGTCTCTCTCTAAAGTAAAGGAAATATGATGCTATTTGTCTTTCAGAGACTCGCTGTACTCATAATGTGATAGAGGAATGGAGAAAAGAAGGAGGGGGGGTTGCGGATTTAGTGCAAATAACTCCCATAGCTGTGGTCAGATGATTTTGTTACGAAAAAAAACTAAACGCTATATATATATATATATATATATATATATATATATATATATATATATATATATATATATATATATATAAAAACATTATCCACTCCTCCGATAGCATATTAGCTATTTGTGTTAACTTAGCAGGCAAAAATCCAAAACTCTTGCCATATTCAATGTGTATGCTCCTAACCTTCCACATGAAAAGTCACTTTTTTATTTTTTTTTTCTTAGGAAATAACTGATAAGATTCAAACGTATGTTAATGTTGAAGATTTAGTTGTCTGTGGAGATTTTAACTGAGTTTTGTGTAATGAACTGGATGTAGTTGCAGGTAACGCGCACGATGATAATGTTCTTGTCCACTTTAAACTTCCTGATGAATAACTGTGATTTGTACGATGTCTGGAGGTTGTCTCATCCGGACGAAAAAGAATCTACACGGAGTAAGAGTCACCCGTTCAATGCTAGAAGGCTTAATTATATTCTAGCATATCAGAATATATTTGAAAAAAAAAATAATAGAGAATGATATACATTCTGTATCATCATCCGATCATAGAGGTTGTTTTATCTTGATTAATTTAGTGTTCACGAACAGGGGCCAGGATCGTGGAAGATGAAGAGTTCATTACTAGAAGATACAGATTATGTAACTGAAATGTATGGATTAACTGAAAAAAAAAATGGGCTGATCTGACAGATGAGGCAAACACACGCACGCAACCCCCCCCCCCCCCCCCCCCCCCCAGTCTCTAACTACTCTCGCTGAAAGAAAACAAATAAAGATACAATTGGAGGTAGCAGAACAACCTAAAGCCCGATCGGCACAAACACGTGCACGCACAAAATGGGTAGAGGAAGCAGATAAAAAATACGAAATATTTTCTTCAGCTCGAAAAAGCCAGATTAAATTCTAAAATTAGATAATGTAATAGATGAAACCGGTCGAGTTTTTACAAAACAAGAAGACATAAGAGTTCAAAGGAACTACTTTGCGAATCTGTACAAAACGGTTTCTGGAGAAAATAACCGGCGGCAGATTAAAGGTCTTATGACGGAATGCTCTGTCCAAGTTTTGAGTGAAACTCAGAAAACTTACTGCGAAGGGAAAGTTTCATTATCAGAAATTTTGCAGGCTTTAAAAGACATGAAAAAAGGTTCGGCCCCCTGGCATTGATGGAATAAATATAGAGTTCTTAAAAGTGTTTTGGTCTAGACTAAGCACATTATTAACTGCAGCGTTTAATATGGCATTTGATAAAGGTTTGTTATCCCCATCTCAACGAAAAACAGTTTATACCCTTAATACATAAAGGTAAAGATTTGCCAATAAATAACTTTAACTTTAAAAAACTGGCGACCCCCATTATCTCTCTAACAATGATTCTAATGTGTTAGCTAAACGTTTAGAAAACCGCCTTCAATGTGTAATCCATGATATTATCGACCATGATCAAGTTGGTTTAAGTAAAGGTAGAAAGATATCAAATATACTTAGATTAATTGATGATATTACGATCAGTTTTTTTTTCAAAATAAACCAGGATTGCTCTTCGTGGTCGACTTTACCCAAGCCTTCGATCGTAGAATTAATGACTTTATGCTAAATGCTTTCCGTAGTTTTGGTTCTGGTGACAATTTCATTCACTGGGTAACTGTTTTGAGGTCCGACACTGTTAGCTGTGTTTCATACTGCGGTTGGCTCTCTGACTACTTCTCTGTCCAGCCTGGTATAAGGCAAGGTTGCCCATTATCGCCTTTAGCCTTCGTTGTGGCAGTTGAGCAATTGGCAATTAAAGTAAGACATTCCCAAGACATCAAAGGTATAAGACTGTGGAACTCAAATGATATTTTGGAAGAAGCCTTTAAAATAGCTCTCTATGCCGATGACATTACTTTGTTTCTAAAGGACGAAAATGATATGCAGCGTGCGTTAAGCATAATTAGTAGGTTGTTTTTTTTTTTTTTTTCCCCACATTTCGGGCTTGATTATCAATAAACAAAAATTAGAAGCCATGTGGCTTGGAAGCAGAAAGGATTCAACAGAATCTTTTCATGAAATGTCAGTTAAAAGAAAGATAAAGATACTTGGACAGTACTTTTTTTCTAACTCGAGATTAGCTTCAGAAATAAAAAAAAACTGGATTGAAAAGTTAGAAAACATGAGAAGGCTTATACATGCTTGGGAGAAAAGGAATATTGTGTATTTGGTAAGGTCTGTGTTATTAAAACATACTTAGTCTCACAAATTTATTTATGCCATGCAAATAATCTCAATTCCAAATGACGCTTTATCAGAAGTGAACACGTTACTGTTTCAATTCTTATGGAGAAAGAGAAAAATTGTAACCGCAAATCTTTCGAAAAAGTGAAACGAAATGTTTTAGTTGAGGAACATGAAGACGGTGGAATCAAAATGATTAATATAAAGAAGATACAAAGTGCTATTGTGCTTCAATGGGTGATAAGATTTTGTCATGCAAAAGATACTGAAAAATGGGCGCTGGTCCCATAAATGCTTTTTTCGTGTTTCGGCGATAGTGTTTTGTGTTTTATGCCACTGCCAAAATTAAGAACTTTAAAGGCTTGGATTTAAAATTCTCCCGCTTCTGGAGACATGTCTTACGTGGCTGCACTTAAACAGTTCGGGCCCTACTACCACTGTCTCACAGGTATTATGGAATAATGCTGACATCACATATCAAGGAAATGTCTTGGTTTACGCTGACTGGATTTTGAAAAAAAAAAAAAAAAATCTATAATATAAATAGCATGTATAACAAGTACTGATTATTGTCATTTGCAGAAATTTGTGGGGGAAAAAAAACTTGGCCACACACCTGGAAACGTTTTACGATATAATGTAATTTCTGCAGCACTTCGCAAATAGGATTTTGCCTACATTGTGACTGATCCTGTTAACCATGGTGACATCTCTCTGTTCCATAGACAGAGGCTGACGACGGCAAGGTAGTTTAGAAAGCAAATCATTTTAAACACAGTCAGCATTCCTTGTTCGCATGGATTTTGGCGAAGGGACTTTGGAGTTGAACTTAACAAAAAGCACTGGTTAATGGCTTGCCGATCTAGTAAAGAAACACGATAAGGATGCTTCAGGTGAAAGTGCCGCGCAACATCTACCTTACTAATATTATTTTATGTAAAATGAAGGTCTCTAAGGATCAATACTGTCCATATTGTTCTGGTGAAACTGAATTTATAGAACACTTCTTTTTTAAATGCCCTGTGGTTAAGGTCTTTTGGGAACAAGTGGAGCAGTGTTTTTTCCTAACAGATTTGATCTTCATTTGCACTTGACGATTGAGGCAGTATTCTTTGGAGTAACAGTACCAAGGTCAACTAAAATCAATCACATCCTACTTATAGGTAAAATGTGCATAAGTATGTATAGAGAGGACAAGGTCATGTCTCCCTTTGATTTGTATCTTTGAAAACCAGATGAGGCTCAGAAAGGGAGAGACTGCCTCCTTTGGGTTATGGTATGTATGTTTAATCATGCACATGTATGCAAACACATTCTCGTGCACAATAATATTCCCCTATTCCCCTGTAATTATGCGGGAGAGCGCACACGCAGGGTCTCATAGGCACTGGCGCACGCATGAGCGCGCGCGCGCGCGCGCGCACACACACACACACACACACACACACACACACACACGCACACGCGCGCGCGCGCGCGCGCGCGCGCGCGCGCGCATGCGCACACGGACAGACACGCACACATGCTCTCTCTCTCTCTCTCTCTCTCTCTCTCTCTCTCTCTCTCTCTCTCTCTCTCTCTCTCTCTCTCTCTGACACAGAATCGTGAACCCTCTTAAAGATGCAACGACATCGTAAACAACTAAACTTCCCTTGACTTCACTCTTCCCGCTTGTCTTGGGCTACTTTCGCTTTTATACATTTATTTTAAAGGGACGTGATGTGGGAGAGATGGAACCACAGGTTGAATGTTGCTTTTTCGAATATGTGGATGTGCGTGTTTTTGAAAGCGTACTAGCACTAAAAATAGTTAAAGATAGAAGACGTTTTTTTTTTTTCACTTTCGGTATTTAAAAAAAAAAGACCAGACCTTTTCAAAAAATATTTTAGAAAATGGTAAGGGGGGGGGGGGGGGGGGGAGGCATAAAGGAGGAGGACGACCCCGACTGTGGGGAGGAGCAGGCATGATCGGACCATGAGGAATCTGATCACAGAGGTCTATTAGGGACGAATTAGAGGAAGGGTATCATAAACGGACTTACAATGTCAAGTTTTCGTCTCTGTATAAACACGGTTAAAAAAAGACACTCTCAATAAGAAAAAGTCTGAAAACGTATTAAACGCCATGGCATGGATAGGGAGGGCTGGACAGAAAAGGGGGGGGGGGGTATATGGAGATAGGGGACGTTTGAAAAGAGAAAGAGGGAGAGAGCTGGAATGAGAGGGAGGGTGAGAGAGGATGTCGAAGCTTTATAAGTAATGTGATGATTATTAAAATTAAAGAAAGAAAGAAAAAAAAATAATGAAAAAAAAATTAATTAATGATTTTTTTAATGGGTGTATACAATACATACATACATACATACATACATACATACATGCATACTACACACCTATACATATAAATGCGTAGATACTTAAATGAATAATACATAAATATATAAATAAACAAGGCATATAAATCAAAAATAATAGATAACGCTTATTAGTAATAGCTCACTAATCAATAGAAAAAAAAATCATACAAATGATACATGACTGAATCAATTCAACAAAAAATAACGAGCTTGATCTCTGTGGTGGTTCTGCATGGTCCGATCAGAGCCCCGCCAGAAAAACAAAATCACTCACTGGCACACACACACACACACACACACACACACACACACACACACACACACACACACACACACACACACACACGCACACACACACACACACACAACACGCACACGCACACGCACACACACTCACTGACACACAAGAGAGAGAGAGAGAGAGAGAGAGAGAGAGAGAGAGAGAGAGAGAGAGAGAGAGAGAGAGAGAGAGAGAGAGAGAGAGAGAGAGAGAGAGAGAGAATACACTAGACATGTTCGAAATATGCTTCATAATCATGTTATATGCATGTTACAGCTACCAACGGACACCGATGTGGATGGACAAAACGGTTGCCTATTTCTTACCCTACTACAAGGGACGGAATTGGCTAAAAAAAACGTTTCAGAATCTATGTGGTGTGCTGCACCCTAAAGGTGCACGCATCGGGAACTATAAGGTACTGTTAGCCAGTATCATCGCTTTGCGTAGCTGTGGTGACGCTCTGTGGGTAAAGGCTAAAGCATATCTGTGTGAGTACAACATCCGGCAGTCGTCTCCACGATCTTCCTCTCCTGCAGCTGTGATCACCTTGGCAGACATGAAGATGACAGAAAGGAGAGACGGGTTGACGGTCTGTCCTTCTAACCACACTGTTTACCATTTTCTGGCTTGTGATTCCACCAGCTACTGCTGGACCCAAGACCCCCACTCCTTTGGCCACAACCCCGAGTCCTGGGATATCCCGTCATCCCTCACATGTCCGGTGACCCCGCCGTCACTTCCTCCTTCCTACAGCTGTCAGACAGGAAGTCAGAGAGTTCCTTACAGCCTGGTGTGTGACCATCGTCAGGACTGTGTGGACAATAGTGATGAAGACTTCTGTATTCACCAGCCCTGTCCCCAACAGACTAGAAGATGCAGCTCGAGTAAGCAGGTGAGTATTCCGAAGGGCCTCTGTTGCAGACATTGGTTATACTTTTACCTATGTGATGTCTCACAGAGGAAAGGAACAGATCGTGCAAATGGTTAGGTTCCAGTCCCACACAGTAATGGTCGTGGAGGCTGTAAACAGTCAGAGTGTACACCACACAGCTGGACCCTTTCACTTAATTCCTGGCATGTGGAAGATTTGCTCTTCCTACCATAGGCCAGTTGCGGGCGTTGTCACCGATCGGCGGTACTGAACCAACACGTCCATGTGTTTAGAGCGCTATCTCAAGATAGAGAGTGGGAGAGGGTGCGTATGCGCGCGCGCGCGCGTGTGTGTGTGCGTGCGTGTGTGTGTGTGTGTGTGTGTGTGTGTGTGTGTGTGTGTGTGTGTGTGTGTGGGGGTTGGGGTTTTAGTTAGGTGGGCGTTAGGCTAAGTTCCTCGCGGTTAGGTAGGAAGGTAAGGCAAGGGAGGGGGGCGGGGAAAGTAGAACATACAATATTCTTGCCTTCCAGTCTTCATATATTGAGGGAGTGGTAGGAGGAAGTTGGTTTCGTTTCCTACTGTTACCCTTTGTTGCTTTGGTTCCATATGAGAGAGGGCGGGGCAGGATATCGGCTGTTGTTGTTGTAAATTGTCGTGTTGTTGCACGATCAACAACTAGTCCGTTAGTCGGATGTGTCAGCTCTGCGGAGGGAAACACTGTTCTGACCAAAAGTTGATTTGTGTTGTGAGTGAAGCTCACTTGATTCCAACCAGGGCGGAATGCGTTGGGGTAGATTCACTTCGGTCTCTGTTGTTCGTCGGCGTGGACGTACTCCTTGCTGTTGCGGCGGGAGCGCCGTTAGTTCGTGCTGAGTGACTTCGAGTCATAGTCAGGGTCAGGTCCTCGTCGGGTTGGTGTGCCCTTGGCCTGTGCCGAGTTCTGTGTTGTCCTTGTTGGCGGGCACTTTCAGCCAGTCGCAGAACTGGTGTGGTTGATCGTCTGTCTGTTCAGTTGTTTCAGCAGATATCCAGCTTCAGTGCCGAGGCTGGGGCCGGATCACTGCAGTCGGCGGCCGCGTGCTGGCAGGTGAGTGGCGGCGTCCAATTACCTGCTGCTCTTCCAGGAGGGGGAGTCCACCCAGGCCGTCTGCTGTCTGTGAGGCAGTTCTCCTCTGGCTACCTGTGCTCTTCCGGGAGGGGTGTCCACTCAGGCCATCTGCCGTCTGTGAGGCAGCTCTCCAGCACTTGTTGCTCTTTCCCAGGAGGGAAGGACCCTCCCTGTTCAGCTGCTACGTGAGGGGTGCTGTACCAGGCTTTCCTTTACCCTCGGTTCTGGCGGAGCTTTCAGTGGATGGGTTCCTTCAGAGTCGGGCCATTGAGAGGGGGCCTGGTGTGTGTGCGAGTGTTGTGTTCATCGCGGGGAGGAGTCGTCTTGCGTGAGGCCACGGTCAGCGCCGAGGAGCGGGGTCTTTCGTGGAGGAGTCGGCCTGCGAGGGGCCACAGACAAGCGCCGAGGAGCAGGGTCTTCAGTGGAGGAGGGATTGTCCAAACTTTGTGGTAGGAAGAGGGTGTGTAGCAATAGGCAGTAGGGTTGGGGGGGGGGGGGGGGGTGTGTGTGCTGCTGCCTCCTTTAGGGACGTAGTGGCCAGCATGGCATAGGGTACCTGTCGTTGCCTCTCTTAGGGACGCAGCGACCGGTGCAGTAGTGGTCCCGGGTCAGAAGGAAGGGTGGGTCCTGGGGAGGAGGAGGGGTGGGGGTTGTAGTAGTTTCAAGATTAGAGCCCCTTGGGTTGGTCCTTGTCCCTGGTAGTTAGCCACCACGTGTGCGGGCTATCGCTGCGTCCCCAAGTCACAGTGATATACCACAACTGGTGCTTTAGGATAGGTTAGGGTCTCCCAGGTCATTGTAGCAGTGTAGGAGGAGGGGGGGGGGGCGCAGCAGGGAAGTGGGACACCTGTGTGCGGTTGTGAGTCACATGTGTGTTGATTGTTGGTGGTGGCTCCATGGTGTGTGTGTTAGAATAAAGAAGTGTGCATGACTGTAAAGCTGTTAATGTGCTGTGTTGTCTGACGTAGTGTGTGATAGGCATGGGTAGGGGTCGGCTTAGCGACCGTGACAGGCGTTACTTCATGTTTGATGGTGGCACCTCGTGTGCCGTTTGAAAAAAAAAAAAAAAAAAAAAAAAAAAAAAAAAGTGGATGGGGGCTGAAGGGAACCCTATAAGCCATGCACCCTCACAACACATCGACAAAGAATGCCGCAAACCAGTGTGTCCTCCCAGACAACTGGCCATCCTCCAGGTGATATCCTTTCAGCTTCCTTTGTTGATCACTTTATTCCATGATTTAACTGCATGCAGACACCACGGCGTTCATGTGTAGGTGTTTTTCAGGCACAAAAGGATAAACTGATCAACACAAAAAGTAAACACTTTACTCTTTTCAATACCTTGCCTAGTTGATTTATTTTAGGTCGACGATCCGAAGGAACAGGAACTTAAAGGCAGCTGCTGACAGCCTTTGTGCATGGGCCTTTTGCTTCATGTCTGATTCACAGTCAGCTTCAAACCATGCCACCACGTCACCGTAGTCTGATCAGCATCCTCTTGGACACAAACTAAGGACACGTCTCCTTAGTCTCATTCCTCATTGTGCCATTAACAATTACTGTCGTTGGGATGGGATGGAGTTTCTTTCTTTCTTTCGTTTTCATGCTGAATGCAATGACATTGTGTCGTGTTTGTATCGTTTGGGGTGTCTGATCTGAAACAATTAACATTAGAAATAAAACATCTTTATTGAAAAAAACGTTTGGTGAATTACGACTAAAGAACCACTCTGTCTTGCGTTTCAAACTGCTGTGTAGTTTCAACAGGCAGAGATTCCACGCACACCAGTCAAAGAATATTTCAATTAGGCATCAAATCATTCCTACAGGTGTGCATATTGTAGTCACTAAAGCAGACATTAGCAATATACACACTGAGTTGCCATGCACACCAGTAAAATAATGTTTCAATTAGGCATCAGATCAGTCCTACTGGTATGCATACATCACTAAAGCAGCTACTACCCATACACAGAGTTACCCCCAGAGCACTTACCAACTACAGAAACATACTAATGCCATGCATGCATCTGTACATCATGAAATGTAGCCTTCTGTTGCCACGGAAGCACCTGAAGATAAACATCAATAATTCAATAATTCAGCTATCAAGAAAGTGAACATCGTTTTTTCTTTTATGCTTTTCAGTTCATTCTGTATACCATTCTAATTAAAGAACCTACTTAAAATTCGACATGCGTCCAGTGCATGCGTGCGCACAAGCGATGTGTGTGTGTGTGTGTGTGTGTGTGTGTGTGTGTGTGTGTGTGCGTGCGTGCGTGCGTGCGCGTGTGCGTGTGTGCGTGTGTGTGTGTGTGTGTGTGTGTGTGTGTGTGTGTGTGTGCTAATATTTGTACATGCATTATGTGTCAACAGTGTTACAGTCCTGTGGGACAGTGTGATGGACAGAAGGACTGTGTGAGTGGGGAAGACGAAGACAACTGTGCTTTAGATTTTACAGACCAAATACGAAGCCACGTTCCCCCACCTGCGCCTCCAGCAGTGGTGATTTCACAAAACACTGGCACACTATAACTCCATTGAAAGAGACACATGGTGTCCCAGGGCCTCTTGCATGTCCAGAGACTCACTACCAGTGCCCCAAGGGTTACTGTCTCCCAGTGTTCACCAGGTGTAACGGGGTGTATGACTGCCCAGAGTGGCAGGATGAAGAGGGGTGTGAGCACTACCAGTGTCCAGGATATTACCGCTGTCATGGCTCTTCCGTCTGTCTGCATCCCTCCCACATGTGTGACGGCATGTACCACTGCCCACAGTCTGATGACGAACTGTTCTGTGACCTGCACTGTCCCACAGAGTGCACCTGCCATGGCCTGGCTTTCACCTGCCCTCACTGGTTCTCTGCTGGCCAGTTTCCAGACCTGAAATACCTGAATGCTCGTGGCAGTGGGATGACGATGGAACAGGTGTCATCCAACATGATGCTGGTCTATCTCAGCCTGGCCAGCTGCCAGGTGTCTGTGTTAGGAAACACACCTCCTTCATGAACATGGTCACCCTGGATCTCAGTGACAACCACATTGTCTCTCTCACCAACATTATTCAGGACATGCTTAATCTGAAGGCCTTGTTTCTTTCCAACAATCCCCTCTCCAACTTTCTGCATGAGGATCTTCCCCAGTCCTCTAGCTCATTCGGCATAGTATTTCGACAGGTTCAGATTTTATACCTGTCTGGAATCAGTCTTCCGACAATTAATGACAAGATAGGGAAAACGTTCCCTAATGTGCAGTGGCTGAATGTGTCAGGTTGTGGCACACGTCATATCGTAGAACAAAGCATGCAGTCAATGCCCAAGCTCCAGACACTGGACATGACAGGCTGTGTTCTTGATGACATTCAGCAGGACGTCCTCAAAGATCTGTCTGAGCTCAGAGTGGTGCATGCTGACAATGACAAGATGTGCTGCAGTGCAGGATTATTAGAATCCTTTGACCTCAACAACTGCCATGCCCCTGTCAATGAACTGTCATCATGTGCTGACCTGCTGAGGTCCAGTGTGTACCGAGGAGTGCTTGGTGTGTTTTTCCTCACTGGCCATACTGGGCAACCTGGTCAGCGGGGCGTTCCGCGTGATGACCCTCAAACAAGGAGGATCCACAGGCTTCAATGTCCTGATAGTTCACCTGTGTGCGTCCGACTTTCTGATGGGGCTGTACCTGGCAGTGATAGGAGTGGCTGACAGGATGTATCAGAACATCTATGTGTGGGAAGACGAGTCATGGAGACACAGTCCTGTGTGTCAGCTTGCAGGCTTCCTGTCCCTGCTTTCTTCTGAAGTGTCTGCTGCTATCATCTGTCTCATCACTCTGGACCGCTTTCTGGCCGTGCGGTTCACTCTCCACTTCCTGAACTTCAGCAGCACTCAGGCACAACTGCCCAGTTGTGCATGCTGGGTAATAGGCATCATGTTAGCAGCTGTGCCCTTCTTTCCACGTCATGCTCACTGGGAGTTCTACAGTCAGACAGGCATCTGCATTCCTTTGCCAATTACTAGGAAACAATTCGCTGGTCATATGTACGCCTTTGCTGTTATGATTGTCCTGAACTTCATCTTGTTCATCATCATTGCCCTTTGGACAAACCATCATATTTTCACTCTGTGCAAACCAGTCATATATCAGTGGCCCAAACGTCTCACAAATCCCAGGACACTGACATTGCCCGCCGACTGTTCACCATCGCCATGTCAGACTTCCTGTGCTGGTTCCCCATTGGTCTGCTGGGTCTCCTGGCCTCTCAGGGCGTGCCTGTGTCTGGAGAGGTCAACGTTGCCATGGCAATCTTCGTGCTTCCCCTGAACTCGGCCGTCAATCCCTTCTGTATACGCTGAACATGCTGATGGAGAAACGGCGTCAGGCCAGTGAGGACAGACTGATCAAATCGATAGAAACTCAGAGATGGATGAAAACATAATGAAACAAAAACAAAGAACCATACCTATCTATCTATCTATCTATCTATCTATCTATCTATCTATGGCACAGTATTCTATCTGAGATACAGTAGGTAGCTGTGACCGTACCGATATGAAATACTGCATCTGCAATATCCGACTGAACACATCCCTTACAGGAGTGACAATTCATTCCGCAAGAGAATCAGCTCTTCTTTACTCACTGAGAGATCTACAGGTAGAGAATCAGTTCTTCTTACTCAATGAGAGATCTACAGGTAGAGGATCAGTTCTTCACTCACTGAGAGATCTACAGTTAGAGAATTAGTTCATCTTTACTCACTGAGAGATCCACAGGTAGTAGGGTCACAAGTGGAGTTTGGGCCTTTTTGTTTGCTGTGAGCGGGCAGTGCCAAGACTGACCTTCTCTTCCAGATCAGTGAAAGGAAAGTCGGAAACATCAGACAGGCTTCCTGACAGCAGGTCAGTGACAAGTTTTAAAATGACACAGGAATTAACTTTACTCTTGAAAAAAGGCCAACGCACCGGAATTTCAATGATGAACACCTCCACCCTACCACCAAATATTACACAATGTTAGGTCTGACCAGTGTACAGGTCAGAAATATCAAAGGATTTCCAAGAGACCCGGAATCACGTATATAGAACAGCAACGTTGTTGTCTTTCACGTAAATGCTGTTTGTCTGGCCTGAACAAGACTAACGAAGTTGAAACGCGTCGTGTTTGTTTTGTAATTTGTTTGTCTTTTTCATTTGGTGGTGGACAGTAGTTTGTTTTTTTTTTCTCTTCAATGTCAGTGTCGTTTATCTCAAATAACTGAATGATACTCACTGACACGGATGTATATCATTTCAGTTGGTAGGGCAATCCTTTATTTTTTCATATATATTTTTTATTTTTAGCCCAGTATAAACGTCGTTGTCAGCAGTGATTTCCTTACTTCATTGGCCAGGTGTCAACCAGTCAGCTGTATTTGATGCCCCGGGCGCGCTACGTCCGCGCATTTCGCTTCCATCCTTCAATACTTCACTTCATTTTTTCTTTTAAAGCTTTCTTAAAAAAAAAAAAAAAATCGCGTTTCCTTTCTTGAGCATGTAGTTGCGTCATTTAGTTCAGGCCGTCCAGTATAAGGCCCTGTGTTCGACACAGGACCTGATGCTTAGCATGATTCACGTGGTGCACTAGCCTGTGTCAGATGCCAAAGGTGAGCAGTGTTTACCTGGTGTAGGCTTTGTAAGGAGAGTGGTGTGGAACTCGGTTACGGACCTTCGAATAAGAGAGATCCCTAACTCTGCCAGCTGGTTTCTTCTCATCTAAATCCATTTCAGCGTGGATTGTTTGGTATGGGCTTTCACCATTCGGTGGGTTGGGAAGAATACCATTCCTCACCCCTTGGGATCCCTATCCCTGCCAGCTAGAAAAGTCAGCCTAGGTCGTCCCTGGCCTGGAGTCCATTTCAGTGTGGACCATTGCTGTCAAGATTTCCACCCTTCGTTGGATCGGGAAGTGGACCATTCTGCACCTCGCCCACCAGCCATTCCGATTACTATATATATGTCATTTTGACTTTCTAGCCTTTCAATGGTGAGTTGAGAGGTGGTTCTTCTTCCTGACATGTGTCAATGGGTCAGGCACATCTTTGGGTATGTAATTGCTCTGAACCATGGGGGCAAGCACAAAAACTGGTGGCGGGATATGCACGTCTATCGTCGTTGGAAAATTATAGAAGCGCTCGGTCTTCAACTATGTTTTCCATCCTCAGCGGCTAGAGTTTGGGTCACTCCGGGCCAAGTTAAGACCGTTTATCCGTACAGTTTCCCTTCACTTTGGTCAAGGGGAATCTAGTCATGTCTTTTTTTTCAGGCTTGGTTGATACGTATCTCCCTTTTTTCTGAAAGTCGTATCAGGCTGAACAGTGCGATGGATACAAGCATTCGTTCACTATGTTGTTCTGTCTGGATAGGGTCTTGGAGATTTTAGTTTTCATTTAATTTTTCTTTTTCGTTTCGTAGACACAGGACGGACCGCGGAACGTATGAGCATTCGAACAGGTAACCATTTAGGCCAGGGACCAACTGATTCTCACTGTATGGCTCCTACATTTGGTTTTGTTTTCCTCGTGTCCTGTGTTCTATGTGTTTATATGACAGTGGCGTGGTTGAGCTCTAGCTGTATTTATGTGAGCTTCAATCTTTCATTGGCTGAACTTTGTAGAAGTCTACCAAAAGGAAAAAAAAGAGAGAGACATTAACATTTATGCTAAATGCTGATTCATTTGTCCTTTTTGTAGTGACAAAACGGCGTTGTTGACCTTACCACTTACTGCATGGTAACTCTATGTATTATGACAAAGTGCCGGGCCCACTACGTTTCACACACTTAATACTACAAGGACGGTTAGAATAGAGGTTCGTCATCTGGAGACTGACCTCCGCCGTAGGACGGGGAATTTGTACACCTTCATCCAGTTGCAGCATCCATTCTTGAGCTGGCTGGGCAGCCTGCACCGCTGGATCCTGCATTCATCTTTCACACCAGCACAGGCCTTCGTGCAGACCTGGGTGAACTGACAGCAGTGAACTCCTCCCCTCCTTCTCTGACACAGCAGTTACACCTCTGGCCAGGAGACCAGCAAGCAGCGCCCTTTGCCACCTTCTGGGAACCTCCTCTGGCATTGACTCTTGCCAAGTTAAGTTATATCCGTTCAGTGTGGTGTAAATGTGGGTCTGGCGTGTCTGTGTCTTTAGAGGTTGTTACTGATCTGCTTTGTGTCGAGTTCTTGCTTTGTAGGTCCTGTCGGATGTGGTATTGTTTCTTAACTATCTTTCACCTTTCACTCTTCGTGGTGTTGTTGTAGCTAGGTTTGGGCATTAGTGGGATCCTGAGGTATTTGGGAGTTTTTATTATTCATTTTTTCCCATAAGGTAGATAGTTCTGGGTAGCACTTACTTCTCTGCCCCACTCGTCTCTGGCAGCTGTCTTCTCTCTTCTTGCCCTCATCCGGTCAGAGTAGTAGTGGGAGTGAAAAGTTGTGTTGCAATAAAATTTGGTTGAACCATCTTCCCTTGTGCTCTGGTGGTGTGAGAGCTTGAGTGTTCGCTCCATTTCTTCCACTGCACACACCTATATAACCCCCCCCCCCCCCCCCC
Organism: Conus betulinus; assembly: GCA_016801955.1. Lineage (NCBI taxonomy): Eukaryota > Metazoa > Mollusca > Gastropoda > Neogastropoda > Conidae > Conus > Conus betulinus. The sequence goes on along the minus strand of JADBJO010008052.1, from coordinate 27,577 downwards.
TTCTGTCAGGTGTGTTCTAACTTGACACTCGCCGATACGATGGAGACTGAATTGTCAGAAACCACGTTTAAGATGCA
>JADBJO010008052.1:7500-22500 GCA_016801955.1 Conus betulinus | reverse complement strand
CAACACAACAACAACAACAACACAACATAAACGCATGCACACCCACATCTATGGACTCTCCACGTCACACAGCTGCATTCATTGCTGCACACTTACCGATGCACATATATTCACAGTAAATGCACGGGTCCTGAGCGATTCAAAGTTTTATCTCAGTTGACATTTGGTCATTTTAGGCGTTTGAAATGGTCTGGATACTTCTCTCATTCCTTTGTTTCTTTGACTTCTGATAACTGGCGCACTAGCTACATGTTGTTTTCAACGACCCCCCCCCCCCCCCCCCCCCCCCCCCCCCCCCCCCCCCCCCTAAAAAGTACATGCACATTTTTGACTGTTGTTTGTAACGCCCAAAGAAGACAAAACATTCACTTGTCTGCTTTGCATAGTGCATTTTGAGTGTTTCTCTCTGCACCTTGTTCTGTGTGTATTTATATTTTCTACATCATCCACTCATAAAAGGCATGGAAGGCCTCATGGACAAATTTACAGTGAAAAATGGACAGCTGGTGTCCATTTGTTGGCAGTGACTATACTTTCATACGCACCAATTTATAACAAAAAGGTGACATGATATACATTGCAATTGAATGTCATAATTTCCACAATAAAATGGATAATCTACAGAGGCAGAAAAGCAACGGTCGATGGCAAAGAAAAATTCCCAGAAGGGAGATTCAGGAGAAAAAAAAAAAAAAAAAGTTGGATGTTGAGGGGAGGAGGGGGGTGGGGGGTGGGATCATGAAAATAGAACTAAAAAAAAGGCAGACACAGTACATCCGCCTCCTGAAGTACCCCTCAGGGATCCCATGGGGGTGTATGTCTGTGGTGGGGGAAGGAGGAGGATAGCGCATAGCTCACCTCAGTCATGCACACAATTCCCACTGCGTCATAACTGTCAACATCAAAGCACTTCACGGGACATCATCATCATTCTCACTGTCATCAACACCACCACTGCTCTACTTTACCATCACCACCATCGTCACCATCGTCACTGTTTCTGTTTCATGTTTCCTCATGACGGTCATCTGTGCTGTAAACGGTTACAGACAAGGCCATAGTTATCCTTACAAATCCATACATTATACATTGATCCTAATCTTCCTCCTTCTCCTCCTCACCGTCATCATCGTCATTATTATCATCATCATCATCATCATCATCATCATCATCATCATCATCATCATCTCAACATCATCATCACCATCACCGTCATCATTACCATCACCATCACCATTACCATCACCATCATCATCATCATCATCATCATCATCATCATCATGGTGATCCCTCAGTGTTGAGGAAGGCATCAGTGCAGAGAGGAGTGGCTCTGTAGACCAAGTCGTGATCTGCTGAGTCATGAGCAGACAGGACAGTGGAGGTCTGTTGTTGACGCAGTATGGTCTCTGCTTGGTGGCCACACTCTATTGCTGCCAGGGCTTTGAGGTGACGCACCTCTTCAAAAAGTCTTTGGTGTTCTTGTGGTGATAGCACGCCAGTGTGCTCTGTCTTTGGCTGTCGTCACAAGATCAACAGGGCAGATACACACTACTGGAGACTGTCTTTCAGCCTGTCTTTGCAGCGTGACATGGGTGGCCTCTCTTTCTGCAATTTTGGCTTTGCTCTCCATACATCAGCTGCTTTGGAATCCGGTGATCCTCCACTATTATGACGGGACCGGAGCAGTGGACCTATCACTTGAGGATGATCGCCTCAGTAGAGACACAGTCTGCCCTGTGTGATATGTCTCCTGTACACTGACCATGGTTTGCAGCTGTATAGAAGTAACGGGAGAACAACAGCATCATACACTTCTAGTGTGGTGTGCACTGTGACACTGTTATTATTAAATACACGATTTATTGGCATTGATTGACATTAAAACCAGAAGAAAGGGGCGGGAGGGAAGTGTGTGTGTGTGTGTGTGTGTGTGTGTGTGTGTGTGTGTGTGTGTGTGTGTGTGTGTGTGCGTATGTGTGTGTGCGTGCTTGTATGTGTGCGCGCGCGCTCGCGCGATGTGTGTGTGTGTTAAAAATAGGATGGTAAAAGGAAGTTTGCTCTCTCTCTCTCTCTCTCTCTCTCTCTCTCTCTCTCTCTCTCTCTCTCTCTCTATATATATATATATATATATATATATATATATATATATATATATATATATATATATATATATATGTATATATATATATATATATATATATATATATATATATATATATATATATATATATATATATATATATATATATATATATATGTGTGTGTGTGTGTGTGTGTGTGTGTGTGTGTGTGTGTGTGTGTGTGTGTGAAACTTGAAACTTTTTTCATTGTCACTAAATACCATTAAAGGATTTATGGACACAAGATGCCGATGATTAAACAACTCATCGTCCAAAGAAATAATAATTTGTTTTTACATAAAAAGTCATTATGTAAAGCAGTCATATACATATTTCGCAATTTCAACCTGAAGTTCATCATTAGACATCAAAGTACTTATTTTCAATGAGGTAGCGTCGTGTATATCCATTTAGTTTATGATACGTTTTTTAAACGTATTCCTGATTTTATTGTAACGTTTACAAGAGTCTAAAAAATGTACCTCGTCTTCTATTACATTGCAAGTTGCACATTTTCTGTGTCTTCATGCTTAATATGGGAATATCTACCTCTTTCTATTGCGAGGTCATGTGCGCTAATTCTTAATTTACAAAGTTCTTTCCTGTAATGTTTATTTGTGCATTTGATGAGGTACGGTTCAAGCCTATTTTATTAATGATGTCATTGTAAAATTCTAACCTTGGTGCTCTTTCTTTTCTATTTCCCCAAAGTGTATATATTCACTTTGTAACTTTCTCTCTATTGCATAACGCAGTCTTTGAGGGTTAAGTGTACTTTGGTTATTCCATACATGTGCCATTCCACTTAAGATCATCTTACAGTAGATTTCCATGAAGATGATGGGTCAAGATCTTCGTATGCTTCTCTTAGATATGTGTCTTCCTTTGATTCCATTATATGGATCCAAAACATGACTACTTGACTCATTATTTCTTGAGACAAAGGAAAGCTTCCAAGTTCAGCTAATACTGGCAATTTTCATTGCCTTTCTGTGTACGCCTAATATATGTCTGCAAAATTTTACATGCATGTTCTCGATCGGATTATTGGATAAAGGTACCTGTGATAAATGTCGAACATTGTAGTCTGCTTTTCAACATGTCCTATCTTTTCTGTAAACGGAAACCAAACTTCTGTAGCATATAGCGCATAACTGGTGAAATCAAAGCATCAAAAAGTTTTGCTATTGATGATGCATTGACATGATCTCCCTTTACTTTACGTAGTAAGGAATGTACAGCTTTGTTACCTTGTTTTGCTAGATGATCTTGAGCTTTATGTAGATCTCAACTTTTATGAAGAATTATTCCTAAATACTTGTATTCATTTACTGTCTCAAGAAGATCATCCCCACATGTAAATGAGGTTGAAAATTTGAGTCAGTTTTAGTGAGTATGACAAATTTTGTTTTTATATTTATATTTAGTTTCATGCCCCATTCTGTACAACAATTATGAAGTTGATTAAGTTTTGTTTGTAATCCCGATTTTGTGTTTGACAACATAACTATGTCGTCAGCATATAATAAATGCGATATTCGTGTTTCTTTCAGCTTGTTTATAACAGGAGAATCATTGTTATCAATAAAGTTTGAAATATCATTTATAAAGATATTAAACAGCGTCGGGCTAAGCGAACTGCCTTGAAGAGGTCCTTGTTTGACCAGGACTGATCTTGTAAATCCATTATTTGATTTTCCACAATCCATCGCGTTTGTGTACATATCTTTTATAACCCGATAACAAAAGCCATTGATACCTATATTGTATAGTTTCAAAAGTAAAGCGTCATGCCCTTATGCTGTCAACTGCTTTTATAAAGTCTATAAAACAACAGTATAGTCTGCCATTCTTTTTTTTCTTATTTCACTGTCAATGATCTTTTTTTTTTGAATGAATGTCTGGTGTGTTCTTCTGTGGGATTTTCGAAATACTGCCTGTTCTTTTATAAATAAATCTCTGCTTTCTATGTAATTTGTTATGCTATTGTTTAATATTTGACAGAAAGCATTACTTAGGCAGCAATTTAAAGTAATTCCACGATAATTGTTAGGATCTGTAGGATCGCCGCTTTTATAAATGGGCATACAAATGCCATGTTTCCACAGAGTGGGGATACTGGCCATATTTTATACCCAGTTAAATATATTAAGAGGTATAATTTTATTAGGCAAACTGGCTTTGATTATTTCATTTGAGATTCCGTCCTTTCCCGTGGCTTTTTTTTTTTATTTATTATTTTTTATATATTTATTTTTTTTTTTTTTTTTTTTTAATTTTGAAATGTCTTATGGATTTCTGATATACTAATTGGTTCATCAACGTTTGGATTATATATAATATTTCTTGCTTCAGACAGTTTTTGCTCAATTATTTTTTTTTTTTTTTTTGTTATTTCAATATTCCTGCTAACTGATTTTTCTAGGTGAGATACCCATTTTTCTTCTTGGATTTCCTTCCTTTTATTTTGATTCGCGTTTTGCATGTTTGTTAATTCGTTTAGTGTTCTCCATACTTGATTTGAATCCTTTTCAAAGGCTTCATGTAGTTCTCTAACAAGTTTGTCTCTGCATATATTTTTTGTCTTTCTTAAAATACTTTTGTATGCCTTCACAGTTGAAAAGTACTTTGCCTGTAGGTATCGATTGAAAGGGTGTCTGTTCAGTGCATTTAAAAGTGATCTTACTTCTTTCCTTAGACGAAAACATTTTTCATCAAACCATTTTTATGTGTTTCGGATTTTTTCTCTTTCTTTTACGCATTTGTCTTTGAGTGATAGAGATGCTGCGTCTTTTATTGTTTGGGTCAGATCATTAACCATGTTGTCAATGAAGACCGAGGTCTCTGTATCATGATCTTGTGTCTTCTCTATACGTTTCTCTATTTCATCTATACGACTCTTCATGATAGGGTTATTTAAAGCAGTGTTCAGCTTTACTGCAGATTCGTCATCCCAAATAAATGACATAATGGTTGTGTTAACTTTTGTGTCATTTCTGTTTGACGTGTTATTACGTAAGGGAGCACTGTCAGCATGCGCATTTGTTTTCATATTAGGTCTATCATTGCCAACAGTAGGGAGTAAAATTGACAGTTCTATAGGACAATGATCAGAACATGCAGTGAGTTTATGAACTTTGCTGCATGCAATAACATCTTTCATTAGGTCTTGTGATACAATGAAATAATCTACAACGCTATTTCCTTTTGTGTTGAAACAAGTAAAATTCCCTTGAAGATCGCCAAGTGAGCGACCATTAAAAACATGTATATTATTTTCCCAAATGAATGTCTACTAATTTTCGTCCTTTTTTTTTTTTTTTTTTTTTTTTTTTGCTGTGTCTTGAGAGCATGGTTTGTGAATAACATTGTACAGATTGTCATTATGATATGCATACAAGTTGTTTTCACCGTCCGTGTCGATATAATCTATTAATTGCCCAGTTCTTATCCCCACATAATATAGCATTCCCTTTGGTAGAGAAATGTTCTGCTGTTTTTCAAACTCTTCCGAAATGCGCACCGTATTATCACGTCCATAAGACGACGGTTCAGGTGGTATATATACGTGGCTCGTCCCAAGATAGGGAAAAAAAGGGGCAGCAGAGGGACATCCGGAGTCATGAACCGGGTGTGGCCCAACCCCCCTAGAGTGTCAGGAGATAAGGGCCAAAACACTTGCTTGAAGGGGGCTTCTCTTCTGAGGACTCTCTGCTGCCACGCTCTCCACGAGATTCTTTCTACTGATGCATGGGTAAACCATTGACTTCCGGGAATAGGCCAGAGGACGTCCGGGAAAGACCGGAGGACGCTGGGAAAGACCAGAACCTAGGGCTTTGTGGGCTGGCTCCCCACTTTGCTTTCAACATGTGGCTACTAAAAACAAAAGGAAAAGATGCTCCCAGGATTCACCGAAAGGGGAGAGAATGATGAATCCATCGGTGCTCAACCATCACGACTGCAAATCCCAAACGGACTATGAACATGGACCAAATGGAATATCCATGTGTCTGTGGAAAGCGTTTCGCTACCACCCGTGGCATAAAGATCCACAGGACAAAGATGGGATGTGTGAAGACTCATCTGAATGAGCAGCAGCGCACTACATCAGCAGATAAGACGTCGGAAGACCAAGGCCAGGATTTAAACACAGTGCCAAGGACATCCACGCTGTTGATTCGGATGAGGTATTTGCACAGGCCCTCGATGCCAGGCGCCTGAAACTCAAACCTGCCATGAGCAACGAGACTAAGGATTGGGAGAAACTGGATGCAAAAATCGTCCAAAGACTCGATGCACTGATAGGGAAAAGCACCCTGGAACACAAACTAGCCACATATGGGGACATTGTGTATGCCACATGTAGAGACGCCTATGGAGCAAAACTACCCAAAGAGAAAACACCTCCAAAGAAACCCAGACGCCAAGAAGAGATGGACAAGATCAGGGTCCAAAAGAAACATCTCAAGAAGCAAATGAAGGCTGCACTGCCAGCTGAAAAACAAGGCTTGGAAAAATTCTGGGAAGACCTGAAAGCGAAATACAGCGCCCTCAGCAAAGCGGAATCTGCGAGGAAGAGGAAGAGCAAAAGAAGAAGAAGACAAGAGCGCTTCTTCTTCAGAGACCCCTTCCAGTTTGCCAGAACTGTGTTTGAGCAGCCAAAAATCTGGACCCTAAGTGTGGACAAAGGAGTTTCTTGAGCAGCATCTGAGGAAAACATACTCTGACTCACAGACAAAAGAACCACTCGACATTCAAGGTCTGGTGTGGCCAACCATCCCTGAGGAACAGTTCAATGACAAGCCTCCAACGTTGGCGGAAATCAAGAAGGTGGTCAACAAAGCCAGAGCCTAATCATCACCAGGGCCAAACGGAGTACCTTACCAGCTGTACAAGAAATGTCCCAAGGTGCTGGAGTGGCTCCACAGGCTGCTGCGATCAGCTTGGAGAAACCAGAAGATCAGCGGCCAGTGGATGACGGCAGAAGGTGTGTACATCCCCAAAGAGCAAAACTCAAGTGACATCAGCCAGTTCAGGCCAATATCACTACTGAACGTCGAAGGGAAATCTTCTCTCTCTGTCATGGCAGCAAGGCTGACCAGGTACCTCATGCAAAACAACTACTTGGATGTGTCAGTCCAGAAAGGTGGCATCCCAGGCGTGGCTGCTGTGTAGAACACGTCACAATGATCTGGGACGCAATCCAAAGAGCAAAAACAGCAAAGAGAGACCTGGACGTAGTGTGGCTTGACCTGGCAAACGCATATGGATCTGTACCCCTTGAGATGATACAGTTAGCTCTTGAATTGTACCATGTGCCAAAGAACATCTGCGACATGCTCAAGAAGTACTCCAATGGCTTCTCAATGCGGTTCTCTACCAAGGAGTACACAGCAGATTGGATCAACCTGAAGTGGGAATGGCAATGGGCTGCGCAATTTCCCCAATACTGTTCGTGTTGGCAATGGAAGTCATCTTGAAAGCAGCAACAAGCAATGCAAGACAAACAGACCTTGGCGATGGATACAAGATGCCCCCTCTCAAGGCCTTCATGGATGACACTACAGTGATTTCATCCAGAGAAGACGAGACACGTCATGTGCTGGAGAGGCTGGATGACATAGTTGCCTCATCCAGAATGAAGTTCAAGCCAAAGAAATCACAGAGTCTCTCACTGAGGAAAGGAAAAGTGGCTGAATCTGTAATCTTCAGTGTTGCCAACCAGGCCATTCCAACAGTTACAGAAGAGCCAGTCAAGAGCCTTGGAAGGTGGTATGATGATACACTGCAAAACACACAAAGAGCAAAAAAAATCTAAACAGACGTCGGAAGAAGGCTTGGAGACCATTGACCAGTGTGGGCTCCCTGGCAAATACAAGGTCTGGTGTCTGCAGTTCATGCTGATACCAAAGCTCCTATGGCCTCTGATGATATACGACATCTGCACCAGCATAGTGGAGGCAATGGAATCCAAAATCAACAAGTTCACAAGGAAATGGCTTGGTGTCCCACCCTGTCTGACTGACATAGCGCTGTACTGTCGCCAAGCAGTACTGTCGCCAAGCTGAAACTACCACTGAAATCCATCCTGGAGGAATACAAAGCAGGGAAGATCAGACTTCAAAGCATGCTGGAGGACTCAGGAGACAAGGTGGTAGAAGCAATCAAGCCCCAGCTGAAGACAGGCAGAAAATGGAAAGTTCAAGAGGCGATGGATTCTGCTAAAGAAAGTCGCAAGATCAGAGAAATAACAGGACACACACAGACCAACAGACAAGGCCTGGGAATGACCAAAACTGAATGGTGGTCAAAGGCCAAAGGAAAAGCCAAAAGAGACATGATGATTCAGGAGATGAGAAAAGAAGAAGACCAAAAATGACTCCAAAACGCAGTCCAGCAGAGCCAGCAAGGGCAATGGACAACCTGGGGGAATGCACTCCAAAGAAGTCTCACTTGGAATGACATTTGGCACATGGCCCCTCTCAGGATCAGCTTCATTCTCAAGACCAGTTGCCCTCACATCTGTTGCAATGAAATGTCTTGAAAGAATTGTCCTCAGTTATGTTTTAAAAGATACTACACAGTACCAAGACCCGTTTCAGTTCGCATACCAACAGAACAGATCAACAGATGATGCCACACTCACACTTCTCCATCATGCTTTTTCACACCTCGAAAAACTGCCTCCTTTGTACGCATTCTCTTTATTGATTTCTCATCAGCATTCAACACCATACAACCACATCTGATGGCAAAGAAACTCATTAACATAAATGTGGGTAACAAGCTCATTCTTTGGATAATTGATTTTCTTACACAGAGGACACAGTCTGTTCGATATCAAAGTGTTGTTTCGTCTTCCAGAGTCATTTCAACTGGCGCACCCCAGGGTACTGTTTTATCACCAGTGCTTTTTACTCTGTACACAAATGATTGTTCAGGAAGTGATTCAACTTTGTACATTAAATATTCAGATGACTCAGCACTTGTAGATCTTTCCAACTCTGATTCTGTTTACTTCAAGGAGGTTCAAAGATTTGTTGACTGGTGCGATCATAACTATCTTGATCTGAATGTAACAAAAACGAAAGAAATGTTGATTGATTTTAGAAAGAATCCAAAAGCTGTACCACCACTTTTATCAAAGGTGCTGAAGTAGAACGTGTTGAATCATACAAATATTTAGGAACTTTTATAGATAATAAGCTGAATTTTCAATCCCATGTTGAGTATGTCCACAAAAAATGTCAAACCAGATTATATTGTCTTCGCAAGCTGCGATCATTTCATGTGAATACTGACATTCTTCGGACATTTTATTCATGCTTCTTGGAATCTGTTCTAACTTTCTCATTTACGTGTTGGTATGGTGGGTTGACTGTGAAGAGCAGAAATGTGCTTGAGAAAAGTGGTGAACGTGGGAGGAAAAATCGTTGGTGAGAGACAAAAAAGTCTGAGTGAGCTATATAGGTGCCGTGTTAGTTGTAAAGCGAAGAAGATTACGTGTGACCAGACCCACGTCCTTGCAAATCAGTATGACCTTCTTCAGTCAGGACGAAGATATCGATCGGTTAAATGCAGAAGTGTCAGATTTAAACAAGTTTTTATTCCCCTGTCCATTGATTTCTTGAACGAGAAGATGTTTAATTGAAATCCAAATTCCTCTATATGAATGTATGTCATATGTGTGAAAATGGGTAATGTGGCTAAATTATTGTTTATTTGCTGTGAATGTGTGTGACCACAAATTAATTTCTCAAATTGAGATAATAAAGTTTACTTGACTTGACTTGACTTGATTCTCAGATCTGCATATGACCTTCTGCCCTCAAATGCAAACCTGGTGAAGTGGGGAAAAAAACAGACGATCCTTCATGCCCCCTCTGCCATGAAAAACAAACAGTGGAGCATGTCCTAAGCTGATGTAAAGTAGCCCTGGCTCAAGGAAGGTACACATGGAGGCACAACCAAGTGCTCAAAGAGATTGTACAAGTAGTCTGGGCTAGTACCAACACCACAAGAGGGAAATCAGGACTCCAAAAGCACCCGCAACATTCTTCACGGCAGGAGGCAGCGAATCATGGCCAAGAACAACAGTGCCACTCAGAACATGCAGGCAGAGTCTGCTGGATGGGGCAGATGACTGGGAGTGCACTGCAGGCCTCCCAGAATGGAAGAGTTACCCAGAGATCATCAGCAAGAGTGGCATGAGACCAGACATAGTAGTCCACTCTCAGTCAACCAAGCAGCTGATCATGATCGAGCTCACAGTGCCATATGAGAACATAATGGAGGCAGCTCAAATCTACAAGACTGAAAAGTATGCTGATCTGGCAAACAGCCTGAGGAGAGAAGGCTATCAGGTCAAAGTCCTCACTGCAGAAATTGGAGCTAGGGGGGTTGTAGGAACGTCTGCAAACAGCCTCATGAAACAGCTCTCAGTTGCAGGGAGGGAAAAAAACAGGGCCCTGAAAGCAATGGCAGAAGCAGCAGAGAGGTTCAAGCTGGATCTGGTCAAGGAGGAACAAAAGTGAACTTCATAAGGCTTTAACTTTCCTACAAATATCAGGTGTCCCATTGGTTAGTTTAGTGCGCGAGTCATTAAGTGGAAATGAGCATGTCCAGAGGGGCACGGGTTCGAATCCCAGCCGTGGCTCGTCCCAAGATTGGAAAAAAAAAAGGGCAGCAGAGGGACACATCCAGAGTCATGAACCGGGTGTGGCCCAACCCCCCTAGAGTGTCAGGAGATAAGGGCCGAAACACTTGCTTGAAGGGGGCTTCTCTTCTGAGGACTCTCTGCTGTCACGCTCTCCACGAGTTTCTTTCTAATATATATATATATATATATATATATATATATATATATATATATATATATATATATAATGCTGAGCAATTAAGTAGTGGGGGAAAACAAGTGCAGGTTAACAATTCTTCCATCATTATAGTAATGACTTGGCAAAGATTTGAAATTGAGAGGAAAAAAAATTGAAAATGAAATAATGGGAAAATGTATATCATAAATATGAAAACCCCTCACTAGCTGCATGAGGAAACTATCGCAATCCCTCTCGAAGACAGATCTATATGCGTCGCCTGCTCCGAGGCCTTTCGTCCGCTGGATCGGACTCATCAGGGAGACACGGCTGATTGTGTCTTGGCATCAGATAGAGACACACCACAGTCCATAATTCTGTGGTGTTCCGACTGCCAAGGATTCGAAAAGGAATGTAACAGCACCCCCAAAGCAGCCAGCAAAAGGTAGTAGAATTAAACAAAACGAAAGTGTGGAGAGGAAAAAAAGTTGTCAAAACTAAAAACATTACGCAAACAGTATAAAATGTAAGAGACAATCTTTGAGCCTATGCTTGAGGATCCATTAAGGATGCAAGGGAGATCAAAAGATACGGAACAGTCTGAGTGGTCAGCTCTGCTGTTCAATAACCCAAGCATTGTCAGCGGCTAAGAATTGTGCAGAACAACCTTTCCTTGGATCTCGTAACAGATGCAATCACCCACTGATTGATCAAACAATATAATGCTGAACAATTAAGTAGTTGGGGAAAAACAAGTGCAGGCTAACAATTATATATATATATATATATATATATATATATATATATATATATATATATATATATATATATATATATATATAAATACCACTAAAATGCCTAACAAAATTCTTAAAAATGTTCGACCCCTTGGGGAGCAACATCTGTTAAAAACAGAATGTAAAAGGAAGTTTAAAAATCGACAGGTCTGTGTCGAGCGCTGGCTCTCCTATGTCGATTTTTAAACTTCCTTTTACCATTCTGTTTTTTAACAAATATATATATATATATATATATATATATATATATATATATATATATATATATATATATATATATATATAATGGGCGTGAAACTTCTCACAAAAGGCATTAAACGCTTAGAGGCAAAGGGGACGTTGTTCGTAGTATACAAATAGGTAATAGACTCATTAACCAGTGTGCCTTACCCACCGCTCATGGTCGAACTGTGTCAAGAAGGACGAAGTGGTCAGGTGACAGTAGATACCTAAGGTAGTAGGGGTCCGGACCTTCCCGATAATGAGAGGAGGGAGGGACGTAACCACTAGGACCTCGATGCATCGAGTGGGCGCTACATACTCAGTCAGGAGGTCGCTTTGTAAACCGTAATTGAAGAGCAGGAGTCTTGGGCTCGTTCAGATGGTATTGCCGTGGGGCACTGAGCTGGTTTCTATTGTCAGGCTGGTTGAATGCGCGTGGACGTTGTTGTAGCTCTCTCTAAGATAATTACCGTGTTAAGTGACCCCCGAAGTCGGCGGGGATTTTCGATGTCCATTTGGTGCCAAGTGTTTGTTTGCTAACCAATTAAATAGGGGCGTGTGTAAAATGCTCATGTGTAGAAGAATGTAGCGAATGGAGAATTCAGGGTACTTGTGAACAGGGGGGTTGAGAAGCAGCATGGACAAAAGGCATGTCCCGAAGGGGGATCCTTTGTTTGCACCCCTATATAAACTGAGAGAGAGACAACGTCAGGGAAGAAACACCAGGAGAGAGAGAGAGAGAGAGAGAGAGAGAGAGAGAGAGAGAGAGAGAGAGAGAGAGAGAGAGAGAGAGAGGAAGCAGGGGAGAGAGAGAAGGGAGGAGAGTGAGCAGGACAGACTAGGGTCAAGAGAAACGTGGTCTGGGAGATAGAAGAGACAGCAAAGTCTTAGGGTTAAAGACAAGCTGGAAGAGAAAGAAACCTAAGTTTGAAACCCAGAGGTGGGTGAAGACAGACAAACTGAATTTGAACCCAGAGGTGGGTGAAAGAGACAAAGAAGAGAGGAGTTCTACGTCGAGATCCCAGAGACGGCCATGAGGACCACAGTCCTGAAACCTGGAGCCAGTCAGCCAAGGGCTTCACCATCAAGCAGTGCTGACGAAGACGTGAAGAGACTTTTTCAAGAACTGTGGTGTGGTGCAAAAGCATGTTGTTGTGTGTGTGAAAACCTGGCCAGGTAAGAAGTCATTTTATTATAACCTGGGGTTAGGAAGCATTGATCTTTTATGTGTTGATTTGTTCATTTTGTGTAATTGGATTTTCATGTTTGGTTATAAGTAGCATAGAAATTGTATTTCTTGTTCTCAGTCGTGTTAGGAGAGAAACGAATGCGTGACATCCCATTCCCAGAGAGAGGTGAATGTTTGGTGGGCGCATGAGTGTGCATATGCGTGTATGAGTGCAGAGATAACCTGGTGTGGGTTACCTGACTAATAATACATCAACTTAGTGCACTTAAGCAATACCATCACGATTTCCCCCGTCTGGACAAAGTGGCAAGCCTGCCAGGATTGCATGGCCCATATTAGTCTCAGGCGGAAACAAAGTGTGTGCTAAAGTAGTAACTGGGGCGAAGCGTCCACTAAAGGCAATTTTTAATTAGCTCTTCTAATTAATTCCTTTAGTTCTTTGAGTGTTGAGTATTGACTTGTGTGTAGGGTGGGTTGTTTTAATCAAAGGTCGTTTAGAGAAATGGAAGAACAAGGTTCTAGTCTTAACTCTCACAGAAGCTGTGGTTTTAAGATTAAGGCTCCTTTGCGTTAGGAACACTACCACTGGTTGGTGTACTCATAACGTTTAGTAGATAAACTGTTTACTGACTTTCTTCAGGTCTATAAGAGTAACTGTTTTAGTGGTATTAAAACGACAAAATGGCTGAAGAAAGCTTACCCCCATAGAGAAACTTGTAAGTTTGGGGAAAGAAAATGGGATATATACAGGAGATGAATTTGCGTAAATTCATTGAAACTCAGCAGAAGACTGAGAGAGATGAAAGGGCTGAAAGAAGAAAAATTTGAAAAGGAACGCCTAGAGGCAGAAACTGCTGCGTCGAAGGCTAAAGCAGATGCAGAGTGTTTAGCTGCCAGAGCAAGAGCAGAAGTGGAATCAGAGATTTTAGCCAAACAAATTGAGTTGGAAAGAGTAAAATCTGAAAATCGTAGTGAAATGGGACACCAGTTCTGAGTCAGTAGGCCACAGACTAAATTCCGGGCCTAGACCTAAACTCCACTTTTCAGAGAAGAAACTGATTCGATTGATGCCTATATCTGTCGTTTTGAATCATTTGCCGAGCACGAGGGCTGGCCCGAAGATGACTGGGCAATAAATCTGTCTGCCTTGTTGACAGGTCGTGCGTTACACACTGTTTCTACCTTACCCAAAACTGATCAGAGGGATTTTGACAAGGTGAAACAAGCAGTACTGAAGGCATATGATTTGACTGAAGAAGGTTTAAGGCGTAAGTTTCGCCAGGCGAGAATTGAACAGGGTGAGACCTACACACAGTTTGGAGTTAGACTAGATCACTACTTTAACAAGTGGGTGAACTTAGTGGAGTGGACCGTGATTTTGAAGGCCTAAAGGCACTAGTGATGAAAGAGCAGATACTTGATGGTGTGGGCCGGCCTCACAATTCACCTCAAGGAAAGGAATGTTGCGACAATAGCTGAAGTACTTGAAGCAGCAGAGACGTACCATGAAGCAAGGCGTGATTTGCCTCAACAAGAGGAAAGCCTAGAGGCATATCCAGAGGACAGCAGCCCAGCACATGTCTCACGTAATGAGTCATCAGTAGTACACACCCGTAGGCCCACGGCGCCTCGTGAGCAAACCAGGGTGAAAACCAATAGCCACGTGGCTAGGAATGAGCGCACCTGTTTCCTGTGCAATAAGACAGGACACTTGGCTAGGGACTGCATATTCAAGTCACAAAAAGCAGCAGCAGCAATGGGGTCAGGCCAAGTGAGAGGCAGGCAGAGAAAGATGGAAAAGATGACAGTGTTATTTTGTCTGGATTGTGCTGTGTGTTCACAGATTCAGGTGATAA
>JADBJO010008052.1:0-2500 GCA_016801955.1 Conus betulinus | reverse complement strand
AGACCGAATGGAAATCCGTAGCATCATCTTATCATCCTCATTCTCATCGACGATCAGCTTATAAAAAAAAATGTCTCAAAAAAAATGTCCAAATTCATGCCCTGCCCCTTCATGCCCTGCTCTCATGTGGAACCTCATTTCGATGTCCTCTCTCCATCTGTCTGGGCTTGGTTTGGTTCCGTCGGGGTCACCGTTTTCGGCGAGTCCATGGGGACTGTGTCGTTGGACGGACGTGGTTGCGCCCTCCGGAGGGAGAGCTCACTCACGCCGGCTCCGCGACTAAGCAATTATTGTCGTCAGTAGGGGGCTTAGTAGGTGGTGGTCCTGCGTATGTTAGATCAGAACAGGCGCCACTGAACACCACCGAAGTGACTCGGCAGCAGTGCAGTGTCTCCTCCGTTGGGTTTGCCTCTTGACGGTCCGGCGGTGGCGTGGCGGCGGCGTGGCCGACCGGGCTGTGGCTGTGGGACAGGGGTGTCGGAATAGCGGTCGTGGGTGCACTGGCTTGCTGTGGTGGCGCAAGATGTTGGGACAGAAAAAAAAAAAAATAAACAAATAAAATGCTCCTCCTGGTAAGAGCGGCCAACATAGTGCGTGAGATTTATACGGGGCCCTTTGCGTTCAGTTCTTCCTCATGCTGTTTGGTGCAATAAGGGCTTGTATATCTGTGGTCTCTTTACTGAACATGGACTGACATGTTTCTTCCCCACACGAGAGTAAGTGATCATATTTTTCACTCTCCAACGTTGCCTTGATAGGTGTGTAATGGTATTCCATTCATATATCCAGCGTGAAGAGAACAGCAGTCTGGGTCTTTGGTTTAGCCGGGTAAAAGTTTCATACATCACAATGCTGCTGCACATCTGTGATTATTATTGTTGGGTCCGTGTTTTTTTTGTAATCATGGTACCTTCAGAGCCATAAGAATTTCCAGACGTTGAGCCTCAACCCCGTGTTAAAAAAAAAAAAAAGAACACAGAATCTGGTAAAATTGAGCAGACTGGGCAGTTTCCTGAAAAACATAAAACCCATGGCAATAGATGATCACAAATGATTAGCCCTAGTTAGATCTGTGATTAATATTTATGATCAAGGTGCTGAAAATCAAAAGATGACGGATACGGGCAAGAGGATTATTTTAGTCACCTTTTTCTCTTTCAGATCAGTTTCGGTTTTTTGCGAACCCGTTGATCTAAGGTATGTCTAGGATTGTGGTGTCGTTTCTGAGAAAGGCACTTGCCTATTGTGGATTCGGACAATTGGCATTTTTCTGGTAGATATTGGTGGAGCATTTGTGTGTAGGTGATGTGTGTGTGTTGGATGGTGTGAGTTGGTGTGATGTGTGTGTGTGTGCCAATGAACGACTGAGGGCGATCTTGGTTTCTGGGAATCACGAGTTGGAAGTGGACCCACAGGAGGTTAAAAGATTGCTGCGTCTTCTTTCGCGGTGATAGGGGGAAGGTGACGCCCACAATGACGCTGTAGTTCTTGCTAAGTCTATTCCTTTTTATGCCATTTTCCCAATTTGCTGATACATATCATAAATACCTGTCTTTTTGCTTTTCATTTTTGTTTTGTGTTTTTCATTTTACAACTTATGAGAATCGTGATGAGTAAGCAAGAACCCCCCCCGATGGCATAGCCTCCGAAGGTTATCAACTTTTGTAGTGTTTATGTACCGTGTTGGAAATGCACAAAGACTTTTGTTTTCTGTTAAATAGAACATCTGTGTTTGCAACTGACAGAAGAAGATGCCTACTGTCCTTTGTCCGTGTCGTCATTTGACGTCAAATTTGTGCATGTCGCAGGTAATGCGCCCTGGAGGATCGTCTCAGTCCCTTTTGTCGTTAACCACCAATAATGTGGTATCCTGCTCTTCAGTTGCACAGGGCCTCATGGAAAGAGATGCACCTGTGACGCCTGTATCAGTCAAAGAATGTCCATGAAGATCTGGCTTGTTCTCCGGGACGCCCAGCAGTAGGGAGGCACTGACGCGGAGGAGGAAGAGAAGCAGCCAATGAATCTTCGACGAGACCATCGGTACACTTTAGAATCCTGTTTAAGTATTTGTGTTGAATTACGCATAGAACCGATAGTGTGTATGTTTAATCATGGTTGCTGTGGAATAGTTGTTAGAGACATCTTGTATTCTTTTCAGGGTAAGTTTGTTCATTGGTGCTATGATCACTTTGGCCAGTGTTGTCTTATCAAAAGTCCGCATTAATTTGTCACCATAACATTGGGAGTTCCCCCACCCCCATTGTTTTGACAATGTTGTCAATATAATTTGTAGGCGGTTCAAGGATGTCCTGCTTGCCTCATAGCCTCTTTGGCTTCTCGAGCGATTCGTAGCCTCTGTGTGTACTGCACCCGAGAATCCGTTGACCGACCTCGGATGCCTATATTTCAATTGTTTGAAAATGTCAACAGATCTACCCACACTTACCGCATAAATTTGTTTATGCATACGGTTTCTGTTTTCTGGTGGGTCATATTTCTT
>JADBJO010008051.1:87500-102171 GCA_016801955.1 Conus betulinus | reverse complement strand
TTTTTTTTTGTCTTTTTTTTTTTGTTTTTCATTTTTTTTTTCTTAGCTTTTTTGTGTGTGTGTGTGCGCGCGCGCGGCGCGCTTGTAAGTGTGTGGTGTGTGTTTGTGCTCGCGCGGAGCGCGGTTTAAATCATGAGTTATATGTAGTTGATGTTTGTGCGTGCATGTGTCTGTTGTTTGTGTATTGGGAAGGGGTGGAGTGTTTATATGTGTGTGTATTTGTGAGAGTGGTGGCTGGACGCAGGTATACGATCTGTCTGGGACCTACCCCTTACCAAACGGATTTGTGGCTGGGATTCTCCCTACATCGACAGCATGATGACTGCATGGTCTTATCGGCGCCAAGGTCACCGACTGACCGGACTAAGTGAGGATGGTGGAGGGCTGTCCAGTTTCAGTTGTGTCCTAACGTCCGTAGGGTGTGTGTGTGTGTGTGGGTGTGTGTTTGTTTGTGTGTGTGTGTGCGTGTGCGTGTGTGTGTGGTGTGTGTGTTGGTGGTGTGTGCGTGTGTGGTGTGTTGTGTTTGGTGTGTGTGTGTGTGTGTGCTGCGCGTGTGTTTGGTGTGTGTGTGGTGTTTGTGTTTGTGTGTGTTGTGTGTGTGTGTCGCGGCGGGGCGCCGCCGCGCGCGAGCGTGTTTTTGGTGTGTGTGTGTGTGTGTGGTGCGTGTGTTGTGTGTGTGGTGCGTGTGTTGCGGTGTGTGTTGGTTGTGTGGTTGTGTGTGTGTGTGTGTGTGGGCGCGCGTGACTCCTGTGTGTGTTGTGTTGTTGTGTGTGTGTGTGTGTGTGTTGTTGTGCGGGCGTGGCGTGCGTTGCGTGTTGTGTGTGTGTGGTTGTGTGTGTGTGTTTGTGTGTGTGTGTGTGTGTGGTGTGTGTTAACAAAGGAATTTACATTTCAAAGATAAATAACAAAATATTGGCTAAAAATCAGACAATTTCCGTACCTGCAATTCCAACCCCATTCAGTTACAAACGCGGTCACATAATTCCTTTTCCTAGAAGAAAAAAAAAAACACACACAAAGTCACCTCAAGTCGAGAGCGCGTTGAACATAGACCTACAACGTAAAGGGTAACCATTACAAAAGGTTACCTATAGGCCAACAACCTAAGTTTAACATTACAAAGGTTACACACCCTTTGTAAGGAAAAACAAAACAATCAAAAGAATGCCAAAGAGAAGTACGTTATGAAAACAGTTCACACGCACGCGCCCATCCACACGCGCGTCACAAGCCCAGAGAGTGAGAAGAGAGCGACGAGGAGAGAGATAGAGAGAGAGAGAGAGAAGAGAGAGGCGAGAGAACGAAACAAACTTGGAACAGAACACAGCCACCACACGCACACACACGGAAACAGACACACACACACCCACCACACACACACCACACACGCGCACCCACACACTCGCGCTCTGCCGCGCGCGGCGAGCTCGTAGTGTTGATACGTTATATATTGTAACCACTATGTGATTTTCAAATTCGAAATACGTTTTGTTTAAAGCACCAATAAGGGCCTGGACGAAAGACGGGTGGGGATAATAGATGGGGGATGGGGTAGAGGTGCAGAGGGGAGGGGGTGGGCAGTTTGTGACATGTCCTTTGCCAGTTCAACCTGTGACATTTGCAACTGTTACATTATTAACGACTGCCCTTAAAACCCCATGTGGAACAAAACCCTTGAAGGGCCCCTTTTCGTTATGCGTACGTCAGATGTGCTGGTATCTCTCTCTCTCTCTCTCTCTCCTCTCTCTCTCTCTCTCCGTGTGTGGTGTGTGTGTGTTGTGTGTGTGTGTGTGTGTGTGTGTGTGTGTGTGTGTTGTGCTGTGGTTGTTTTGTTCTAAAGATTTGAAGATCTGAAGCGAGCAACAAAGAATGAAAGCAGGTCAGTCGTCTGCGACTCTTTCTGATGAGAGAAACACCATCTTCTAGCCAGAGTGTCTTTTGTTGGCAGTGCGTTTTTCTGTCGCGAACATGGTCTAGACGTATTGTTTCAGTTCACAGCCTCTCTCAACAATGGTTACGTCGATTTGGGACTTGCTGCTGTTTGAAGGTGAGCTGAGCGACAGTAAACAGCAACGGGTAAAGGTAGAACAGCAATACTTGCCAGTGCTTATCAATGTCACCAACAGGCACGCGCGCCACACCCACGCCACACACCACACATGCGCGCGCGCCTGCGGCCGCGCACACACACACACACACCCACACACACACACACACCTTTAAACACGTGTTCGTTTCCGTTTACGTATAATTATAGAAGACGTGTTCGTCATGTTATACGTATAATTATGTTTTCATACGTCATTGCCTATACGTATTTATTTGTCTTTCGTATTATGTCATAAGTCCTGAAGACGATCTCTATAATCGAAACGAAGACGGTTTTGTTCTTTTTTTTTTTTTTTTTTCTATTTTCGAATCTTCTGAGCATCCTCAAAGATAGTTTGTAACGTCACCAACATTTCAGTACTGTGAAGAAGCATAGCCTACATCGTCTGTGCCAATCCAGACGGAAAACGGAACATTTCAATGGAACAGAACATTTCAATACTCTGGAGAGGCATATATCGACTTTGTCAATGACAATGGAAAACAGAACATTTCAATAAAAGAGAGCATTTCAATACTGTGAAGAGCGCTCATCGTCTTTGTCAGCCAAGATGCAAAAATAGAACATTTCAATAAAACAGAACATTTTGATACTGTGAAGCAGTTACATCGTCTTTGTCATCCAAGATGCAAAAAAACAGAACGTTTCAATATAAAACAGAACATTTCAATTCTATGAAGAAGCATACGTCGTCATTGTCAGTCACGATGGAAAACGGAACATTTCAATACAGTAAAGAAGCAAGCATCGTCTTTGTAAGCCAAGATGGGAAATAAAAATGACAATAAAACAGAACATTTCAATAAAACAACATTTCAATACTCTGAAGAAGCACAAATCGTCTGTGTCAATAAGGATGGAACAACAGAATATGTCAATGCCCTGAAGAAGCATTAATTGTCTTTTTCAATCAAGATGGAAAACTGACATCCTGATCACTGAAACTTTTCGGTACAGCTGGCCAACGACTGGGGGTGTGCTTTAATAAACCAACTCAGAGTGTTTGGGTACAGCTGGCCAACGACTGGGGTGTGCTTTAATAAACCAACTCAGAGTGTTTGGGTACAGCTGGCCAACGACTGGGGTGTTGCTTTAATAAACCAAGACAGAGTGTTTGGGTACACCTGGCCAACGACTGGGGTGTGCTTTAAAAAGCAAACAAGTGTTTGTACCGACGACTGGGGTGTGCTTTAATAAACCAAGTCAGGAGTGTTTGGGTACAGCTGGCCAAATACTCGGGTGTGCTTTAATAAAGCAACTCAGAGTGTTTTGGGTACAGCTGGCCAACGACTCGGGTGTGCTTTAATAAACCAAGTCACGACTGGGAATAAACCAACTCAGAGTGTTTGGGTACAGCTGGCCCAACGACTGGGGTGTGCTTTAATAAACCAACTCAGAGTGTTTGGGTACAGCTGGCCAACGACTCGGGTGTGCTTTAATAAACCAACTCAGAGTGTTTGGGTACAGCTGGCCAACGACTGGGGTGTGCTTTAATAAACCAACTCAGAGTGTTTGGGTACAGTCTGGCCAACGACTCGGGGTGTGCTTTAATAAAACAACTCAGAGTGTTTGGGTACATCTGGCCAAGGACTGACACGGGTGCTTTAATAAACCACTCAAAGTGTTTGGGTACAGCTGGCCAACGACTCGGGTGTGCTTTGATAAACCAACTCAGAGTGTTTGGGTACAGCTGGCCAACGACTGGGGTACATCCTGTGCTTTTTAATAAACCAACTCAGAGTGTTTGGGTACAGCTGGCCAACGACTCAGGTGTGCTGTTTAATAAAACCAACTGAGAGAGTGTTGGGGTGTACAGCTGGCCAACGACTGGGGTGTGCTTTAATAAACCAACTCAGAGTGTTTGGGTACAGCTGGCCAACGACTCGGGTGTGGCTTTAATAAACGGGTGTTTGGGTGGCCACGGCCTTACGCGCTTTAATAAAACCAACTCAAAGTGTTTGGGGTACAGCTGGCCAACGACTCGTATGTGCTTTGATAAACCAACTCAGAGTGTTTGGGTACAGCTGGCCAAACGACTGTTTGGGTAATAACCAACTCAGAGTGTTTGGGTACAGCTGGCCAACGACTCGGGTGTGCTTAATAAACCAACTCAGAGTGTTTGGGTACAGCTGGCCAACGACTCGGTGTGCTTTAATAAACCAACTCAGAGTGTTGGGTACAGCTGGCCAACGACTCGGGTGTGGTTTTATAAACCAAACTCAGAGTGTTTGGGTACAGGCTGGCCAACGACTGGGGTGCTTTAATAAACCAACTCAGAGTGTTGGTGGTACACTGGCCAACGACTCGGGTGTGCTTTTTAATAAACCAACTCAGAGTGTTTGGGTACATCTGGGCCAACGACTCGGATGTGCTTTAATAAACCCAACTCAGAGTGTTTGGGTACATGGGCCAAGGTACAGCTGGCCCAACGACTCGGCTGGCCAACGACTCGTATGTGCTTTGATAAAAACCACCTCAGAGTGTTTGGGTACAGCTGGCCAACGACTGGGGTGTGCTTTAATAAACCAACTCAGAGTGTTTTGGGTACAGCTGGCCAACGACTCGGGTGTGCTTTAATAAACCAACTCAGAGTGTTTGGGTACATCTGGCCAACGACTGGGGTGTGCTTTAATAAACCAACTCAGAGTGTTTTGGTACATCTGGCCAACGACTCGGGTGCTTTAATAAACCAACTCAGAGTGTTTGGGTACATCTGGCCAAGGCCTGACACGCGCTTTAATAAACCAACTCAGAGTGTTTGGGTACAGCTGGCCAACGACTCGGGTGTGCTTTAATAAACCAACTGAGAGAGTTTGGGTACAGCTGGCCAACGACTCGGGTGTGCTTTAATAAACCAACTCAGAGTGTTTGGGTACAGCTGGCCAACGACTCGGGTGTGTGTTTTAATAAACCAACTCAGAGTGTTTGGGTACAGCTGGCCAACGACTGGGGTGTGCTTTAATAAACCAACTGAGAGAGTTTGGGTACAGCTGGCCAACGACTCGGGTGTGCTTTAATAAACCAACTCAGAGTGTTTGGGTACATCTGGCCCAACGACTCGGATGTGCTTTAATACACCAACTCAGAGTGTTTGGGTACATCTGGCCAAGTTTGACACGTGCTTTAATAAACCAACTCAGAGTGTTTGGGTACAGCTGGCCAACGACTCGTATGTGCTTTGATAAACCAACTCAGAGTGTTTGGGTACAGCTGGCCAACGACTCGGGTGTGCTTTAATAAACCAACTCAGAGTGTTTGGGTACAGCTGGCCAACGACTCGGGTGTGCTTTAATAAACCAAGTCAGAGTGTTTTGGTACATCTGGCCAACGACTCGGGTGTGCTTTAATAAAGCAATCAGAGTGTTTGGGTACAGCTGGCCAACGACTGGGGTGTGCTTTAATAAACCAACTCAGAGTGTTTGGGTACAGCTGGCCAATGACTGGGGTGTGCTTAAATAAACCAACTTAGAGAGTTTGGGGGTACAGCTGGCCAACGACTCGGGTGTGCTTTAATACACCAACTCAGAGTGTTTGGGTACATCTGGCCAAGGTTTGACACGTGCTTTAATAAACCCACTCAGAGAGTGTTGGGTACAGCTGGCCAACGACTCGTATGTGCTTTGATAAACCAACTCAGAGTGTTTGGGTACAGCTGGCCAAACGACTCGGGTGTGCTTTAATAAACCAACTCAAAGTGTTTGGGTACAGCTGGCCAACGACTCGGATGTGCTTTAATAAACCAACTCAGAGTGTTTGGGTACAGCTGGCCAACGACTCGGGTGTGCTTTAATAAACCAACTCAGAGTGTTTTGGGTACAGCTGGTCAACGACTGGGGTGTGCTTTAATAAACCAACTTAGAGTCATGTCAAATGTACTGACCCCTGGACAGTCGAATGGGGGAATGGGGGAAGAGGAACGAGGTGGGTAAAGGTGAGGGTGGAAGTGAGAGCCATACACACATGAACACGTATACCGAATACATGGTGTTAGTCTGCATGTGCATGTATCCCATAAGTATCTGTTAACCTGTCTCTGTGTGTGTGTGTGTGTGTGTGTGTGTGTGTGTGTGTGTGTGTGTGTGTGTGTGTGTGTGTGTGTGTGTGTGAGTGAGTGTGTGTGTGTGTGTGTGTGTGTGTGTGTGTGTGTGTGTGTGTGTGTGAGAGAGAGAGAGAGAGAGAGAGAGAGAGAGAGAGAGAGAGAGAGAGCGTGCACGGAATGAGGACATCATGACTGTGGAAGACAGCACAAGGCACCAACAGCCAATGCTGCTAGACAGCCAGGCAGACCCAGTGTCACACGTGGTTCTCATCCCCCGACAAAATCGACTCGGCTCCACGGGAAAAAAAAAAGGTCACCTTCAAAGATTTCCTCTTCTTCTTCTTCTTCACCCAGTAATACCATCCAGCATAAAATCTTGTGTACACATCTATTCCTACTGCTATACGCAGACAATCTTTTTTTAACATGCAAGTATGTGACTACACACCAATCAAAATCTGTGGAGACGAGTTTAGGAGAGGGGGGGGGGGGGGGGGGGGTGCAGCTAAAACCAAGTCTGGCCCTTTTTTCCAATTGAAATTAAGAGCTGGACTCTATATATCGAGCAAATAGTTTCGGTTTTCGTGGAAGAAACGTCTTGTTGGGAGACGATGACTTTCCAAAATCAGGTTATTTGGAAGAGGCGTTACTGTTGCTGTCCTTATTGTTATTGTAGTGGTGGTGGTGGTAGAGGTGGTGTTCTGATGCTTTTGGTAATTTCTTTCAGACACTGTGTCAGTCACTCAATGTGGGGAGTGTGTGTTCAGAAAGAGGGAGTAGATGAATGAATGAATGAATGAATGAATGAATGAATGAATGAATGAATGAATGAATGAATGAATTAGTTAATTAATTAATGAAGGGGAAAAGCGAGGAGGTCGGTTGGGGTATCGGGGGGGGGGGGAGGCGTGGGGATGAGGATCGGGGATGAGAGAGAGACTTCATTCAAAAACAACATATAAAACATGAATGCAAACCCAATCGCTCTACCGTGCATAGCCCCGCTACATGCAATACTCCTTTTATGCATAGCCCCGCTACATGCAATGTCTCATTTTGTGCATAGCCCCGCTACATGCAATGTCTCATTTTGTACATAGCCCCGCTACATGCAATGTCTCATTTTGTGCATAGCCCCGCTACACGCAAATGTCTCATTCTCTCTCCCTACTTTGTAAGGCAATAAAGCTTGCATAACCTATTCAGGCCCTCAAAGCGAGGCTGCAGTGGAGACATACTTTCACAAGGCTGACACAGGCGGCGACACGATCTCACGGGAGTTAAAGACACGGAGGTGACCGCTGCAGGGAGTTCAATACACGGAGGTGACCGCTATGGGGAGTTCAAAGACACGGAGGTGACCGCTGTGTAGTGGTGTAACAGGCAAACCCGATTTCACTGGCTTGTCGTCTAAAAAGTCCCTCAACTGCCCCCCCTTCCCCCCCCCCCCCCCCCCCCCCCCCACCCCACCTGCAGCCCCCTCTCACAAGCTCTTAGCTGGGGAAACCTTGTCTCCTGACAGCCTGCGGCAAAGGGGACGTTACTCTCACCTTCATCCCGCTGTCCACAGCCGGTCACACGCCATAATCACATCTTGGCACCACATCACTATGATATCGTCCATGTAAGTGTTTTGAGACGTAGCATAAATTTCACCCCAAAAATCGATACCAAACTGACAACAGATCCAATGAACAACCCCCCCCCCTCCCTCCCTCCCCGCTCTCCCCACCAATCATCTCACTTGGTTTTAGGATTCTGCCGACGAAATTATTCACAGTCTAAAAATACATGAGCTACCCCTTACCTGACGTCACAGGACAGGACAGGCCTTCGCACTCACCCGTGACTCCATCTTCGCCCCCCCCCCCCCCCCCCCCCCCCCCCTCACCCCCAACCCCCCACCTTCCACAATCCCACTCCTTTCATTTTAATCTGTCTGCTAGGAACACCTTGCATGTTCCATGAGGGACATATGAAAGTAAAGAAGGTAAATCAACTTTCAGACATGATTAAAAACTTTCAAAGCAATATGAATCTGCCTCTCTATAAATACTGGGCTCCTTAAGCCAGGCCTTGGCGCATGGATGTTTGGTGTGCAGCCAGCCGCGGCTGCACGCACTTCGGTAGGGGCACTTTGGAAGCACCGCTGATGGGAAGTCCCATTCGCCCTTAGTCATTTCGTCCTTCCAAAACGAACCGACACAACTGGGGCGAACACACACACACACACACACACACACACACACACACACACACACACACACACACACACACACACACACAGATAGATAAATAGGAAGATAGATAGATAGACAGACAAATATGTATATAGAGAGATAGATAGATAGATATATGTGTGATGTGTGTGTGTGTGTGTGTGTGTGTGTGTGTGTGTGTGTGTGTGTGTGTGTGCTGAACAATTTAGTAGTAGAAGAAATCAAGTGTACGCTAACAACTCCTCCATCGTTACATTAATGACTTTGTCAAGATTTGAAGGGAGGGCGGGGGGTGTGAGGGGGGGGGGCGTAAAGACAATGAGAATGAAAAGTCATGAAAAGTATGGGGGAAAAAATGTAAATGTCAAATTCTTCACCCGCAGCCTTTGTAGACTATTGTAACCCATCTTGTAGAGTATGATTATATAGATTGCCTCGCCAACCGGAAGGGAGGGAAGAAGCACATTAGGGGTTTTTAAGTCATGAGCTTCTGGTTGAAAACGTGCGCTTAGACTTCACTCGAACCAATATCAAACTACCTGTATAATACTTCGGGTCGCTTCTTTGGCACTTCTTGAACATACGTACCAGTACTGAACTGGTCCACAGCTCTGGACAACAAAAAAAAACTTTTGAAAATAAAGCGTTAAAGTATTTGTATAATGAAAATACAATAACATGGTCAACAAACTTGAAAACCTTACATTTTTAGTGTGTCAATCATAACGTCAGAAAAGACACATGAATCAAAATATTCACTCGTCTATTTTGCATTTAAGACCAGCGTTGCTCCATCGCTACCTAATCCCCTCCCCCCCCCTCTCTCTCTCTCTCTCTCTCTCTCTCTCTCTCTCTCTCTCTCTCTCTCTCTGTCAAAGAGTGAGGGAGAGAGAGAGAGTTTTCTAAAGTATGTGTGTAACGACTAGAAAGACTAGAAAAGTTCCAGAATGATATTCATATAAAAAGCTCACTCTATTGTATGGACACAATGTCTGAACAATAAACCGTCTGAAGTCTGAACTCTCTCTCTCTCTCTCTCTCTCTCTCTCTCTCTCTCTCTCTCTCTCTCTCTCTCTTCTTCATCCCCTCTCTCTCTCTCCCTCCATCCATCCCCCTCCCTCTCTCCCTCCCCCCATCCCCCTCTCTCTCTCCCTCCCTCCATCCCCTTTCTCTCCCTCCCTCCATCCCCTTCTCTCCATCCCCCTCTCTCTCTCTTCTGTCTCTGTCTCTGTCTCTGTCTCTGTCTCTCGTCTCTCTCTCTCTCTCTCTCTCGCTCTCTCTCTCTCTAGCCCGCCGTGGCGAAGTGGTTAGCGTCGCGGACTCCCGGCTGGGAGGTCGTGGGTTCGAATCCCATCAGAAGTCATGTGGGTTTTTTTCTGCCCCGACCGGCTCCTACCCAGAGTTGAGTTTGCTGCGGACTCAGTTGGGAAGACTGGGACCACACAGTGGATGCGTTTCTGAGAGTGTTGCTCAATTTCCTGACCAACACTGCAGGTGCTGTATCTCTCGGGCCTGGTTGACGCCGGGATATATTATGAAAGGAAGCGTAGAGTACAGCCCTGTCATGTAGTCTCAGACCGAAATGGAAATCCGTAGCATCATCTTAATCATCCTCATTCTCATCGATCAGCATAAAAAAAAAAAAAGTCTCAAATTCTGTGGCCCTTCATGCCCTGCTCTCATGGTGACCTCAATTTCGATGTCCTCTCCACGTCTGTGGCCTTGTTTGGTTCCGTCGGGGTCACCGGTATCGGCGAGTCCATGGGGGCTGTCGTTGGACGGACGTGGTGGCGCCCTCCGGAGGGAGAGCTCACTCACGCCGGCTCCGCGACTAAGCAATTATTGTCGTCAGTAGGGGGCTTAGTAGGTGGTGTCCCTGCGTATGTTAGATCAGAACAGGCGCCACTGCAGTGTCTCCTCCGGTTGGTTGCCTCTTGACGACTTGACATTGACTGCTCCCTGTGGATTGCCGGTGCCGGGGCTGCGGCGGGGCCGACCGGGCTGTGGCTGTGGACGGGGTGTCGGAATGAGCGGCGTGGGTGCACTGCCGAGAGGAGGAGAAAAAGAAGAAGGAGGAGAATGATGATGATGATGATGATGATGATGATGATGATGATAACACTTGTTTCTCATTTAAATGAAAAAAGGATATAAACTGAAATCGAGTACATCAGTAGTAGTTGTTGTTGTTGTTGTTGTTGTTGTTGATTGTATAAGCTGTGTGGCCAGGATATCCCGACAAAGACAGCTTGCTTGTGATGATGAGTCAATCAGCTCTGTCCCTAGCAACCGTTCCAGTATTGCCGACAGACTTCTTCTATCATGGCCCATTGTGACCTTGACCCTTCCTCTCTGACCGACTCGCTAGCCGTTCTGCGAATCTGGCGCTGGCTCCTCTGTTGCGGTCTGTCGTTCTCCCCCGGCTTCACCTTTGACCTTCAACCTCAGGTTTGTGCAGGTTCAAGTCAACCTAATGACTAGCGACCGTGTGGGATTTGAAGAGGACTGGATTTCTTTTTAAAATGCTAGCTCTACTTACACCTCTCTCTTCTCTCTCTCTCTCTCTCTCTCTCTCTCTCTCTCTCTCTCTCTCTCTCACACACACACACACACACACACACACACACACACACACACACACACACACACACACACACAAAACCATTAAAACAGATTTTCTGCCATTAAAACAGATGTTCTGAACACACGGTGAAACCTGT
This sequence comes from Conus betulinus, assembly GCA_016801955.1. NCBI lineage: Eukaryota > Metazoa > Mollusca > Gastropoda > Neogastropoda > Conidae > Conus > Conus betulinus. The sequence goes on along the minus strand of JADBJO010008051.1, from coordinate 91,083 downwards.
TTTAAAATCCTTCTTCAGTGTAATCTCAGATTAAATGAAATATGCTTCTCTCCTTCAGAAAGAAGTCCAAAATAACATCAAGATGGGGGACATCTCTGAAACAAGATTTTCGTGAGGTGTGCCCCAAAGTGTTTACGTCTTACATCATTTAGAAAGAGAGGGGGGGGGGGGGGGGGGGGGTTAGTTACCGCCAAGGACATAGACAAACAAAGTACAGGACAAAACACTGTCTTGTCCTGTACTTTGTCTATGTCCTTGGCGCTAACTATCCCCCTCTCTTTCTAAATTTAGCTTCATTTTCCGCCCTCGGTCACTCCGTTTTGAGTCTTCCATCGTGTCAGTGCCAGCACGCTGTACCAATATGTTTCACAGTGAGCAGAAGGAATGCACCACGCACCTGCTTCGCCTTTTAAGAAACAGGATCGGATGCAAACAGCAGCAGTGGTCTGTGTGAAATATGGCACAAGACTGTTTCTTTTTAACGGCTGCTGGTGGCATATGGTTAAAACCTCTTTCAGGTTTGGACGGATCTGAAAGAGTGCGATATCCCGTCTGCCTGTTCCATGTGTCTTGCCAGAGGTCTTGGCACAAGCCTGAGCTGTAGGTCTCAGGTGGGGGGAGAGGGCTGCAGGTTCTGGTCCTATCTGTGGCATTTTGGGCAAGCTCATCGAGCAGAACGTTGCCTCCAATACCGATATGACCGGGAACCCAATCACGCCTGCACGCACGCGTACGGACGTACGTACGTATGCACATACATACAGATATACACACTCTCTCTCTCTCTCTCTCTCTCTCTCTCTCTCTCTCTCTCTCTCTAACACACACACTCACTCTCTCTCTCTCTCTCTCTCTCTCTCTCTCTCTCTCTCTCTCTCTCTCTCTCTCTCTCTCTTCTCTTGCTTTGGTCGCTGTTGAGTCTCTCTCTCAACCTTTTCTTCAACCTTATGACTGAGAGTGTGAGAGGGGTGTAAGGGGGCGGGAGAAAGAGAGCATGAGAGAGAGGAGGGGGTAAGAGAGAGAGAGAGAGAGAGAGAGAGAGAGAGAGAGACAGACAGACAGACAGACAGACAGACAGACAGACAGACACTGAGAGAACCAGAGAGACAAAACAGGAGGGATGGGGTATGAGAATTCTTTTCTACATGCCGAAGGTTCGGTGGCTTGCTTCGCCATCTGGGGACACTTTCGCTCTGTCACGAGGAAGCGCACTCACGGTGCTGCTGGACACCCTCATTAGCGGCCGTGGAGCTGAGGCCAGACTACTGCTGGACACCCTCATTAGGGGCCGTGGAACTGAGGCCAGACTACTGCTGGACACCTTCATTAGGGGCCGAGGAGCCGTGGCCAGACTACTGCTGGACACCTTCATTAGGGGCCGAGGAGCTGGGCCCACACTACTGCTGGACACCCTCATTAGGGGCCGAGAAGCCGGGGCCACACTGTTTTCATCGACCAAGCATTTCAATGTACTACTGACTCACTGACTGACACTTTTGTGGCTTGTGCTCCACCCCACCCCACACCTTCCAATAATACATAATAAAATAGATATATAAACAACAAATATATGAATAAATATGAATATGTGGATAGATAGATAAATAAATAAATAAATAGGTAAATAGATAAAAACATACATACATAAATGCATACATACATACATACATACATACATAACAGATAAACAAATAAATGAATAAATAGATACAATAACATCTTGCACATCTGATGTCGTTGATGCAATGCTGTTCAAACCGCATGCCTCAACACCCAGTAGTCAGCACATACTGAAACCTCTGAGATCTAAAACAGCACGCACTTTCACCCTCGGGTGATTTTTCTGTACGGGATTTTCTTTCTCTCTCTCCAGCTTCATTCTCACGTGACTTAGAACACGGTCACGGAGAGCAAAACGGCGAACTGCTGCCGTCACCGTTTTAGATACCCCCGATTATGCTGGAACTGAGATGCCAGATCGGTCACGTTTGCCGTCACCGTGTTGATACCACCGTGACCATTTAGAGGGCTTCAGATGCCCGATTGGTCACGGGTATCCAATGGCGGCCTGGAGACTGGCACTGGCAGACTTAGGCCGAGCAGCGGGAACGGGGCAGCAGTAGCACGTGACGATGTGTGTACCTGCACCAAAACCAGCGGCCTGTACAGAGCCAGCATCTTTGTCTCATCCCTCCGCTTTCTTTCCACCACTACCACCCTCACCCCCCCATCACTGCCTGCATCTTGCCCTCATCCAGCACCAAACCGCCCTCTGAACGTGTGTGTAATTTCTGCTATGGATTTTTGCCCTACACACACGCTCGCGCATATACTCACTCGCTCTCTCTCTCTCTCTCTCTCTCTCTCTCTCTCTCTCTCTCTCTCTCTCTCTCTCTCTCTCTCTCACGTGCGCACGCACACGCGCACACAAACACACACACACACACACACACACACACACATACACACACAAACGCGGGCGCACGCATACAATACCAATAATAATTAAGTAATATGTGTGCGTGCGTGCGTGCGTGCGTGCGTGCGTGCGTGCGCGCGCGCGCGCGCGCGTGCGTGCTTGCATGCATGTGTGTGAGAATCTGTATGTTTAACAGAGAGAAAGAGAGGGGGGGGGGGGGGGGGGGGAGGGAAAGAGAGAGAGAGAGAGGGGGGGGGGAGGAGAATGAACAACTGAAAGATAGAACGAGAAAAAAGAATGGTGTATATCTTAGAGAGAGAGAGAGAGAGAGAGAGAGAGAGAGAGAGAGAGAGAGAGAGAGAGAGAGTGAGTGAGAGAGAGAGTGATAGTGAGAAAGAGAGAGAGAGTGTGTTAGTAAGAGACAGAGAAAGAGAGAGAGAGGGGGGGGGGAGAGAGAGAGGAAAAACAGCGGGGAAGGGGCGGGAGAGAGACAAAAAAATATACAAGCAGAGATAAAATTCGTTTATTCTAAAAATTCATTTTTAGAAATTTCTAAAAATTCAACGGCTGGGGGGAGGGGGGGGGGGGGGAGGGGAGCCAGCTCTGCCTTCATCCCCGAAACTTGATAAGCTGTGTATTTTGGTCAGAGTCTACAGACCGGGGGGGGGGGGGGGGGGGGGAACGAAATGCTACGTGGTGCACAGAAGCAAGCAGGAAAACTCGTTTTTGTTTTTATTATGACTTCACTGATAAGCCCACGCGCGTGGTAATAAATACACTGTGTATTTTTTAACTGCCCGATCTATTTCTTCGCTTCTGGGTTTATTTGTTGTTCCGGGGGAGGGAGGGGGAGGGGTGGAGTAAAAGACGGCACGAGGGAGGGGAGGAGTACGTTACTTGGACTTTAAAAAATGCTGACAAACTAAATAACGGAAAATTTTACTCTGCCGCCAACGGAAAGAACCAAAGTACAAGACAAAGCACGACGCGTTTCGACCTCTTTGGTCTTCTACAGGCAGGACGAACAACATTCCAGACAACGAAGACGAGGAACGAACAATCAGTTGTTTCCCCACCTCACTTTGAAACTAACTTTAATAATACTTTAATAATTGAATGTGTAATTGCATAACACACGAGGTGATAGAAGTCTTTCCATTTTCG
>JADBJO010008051.1:60000-72500 GCA_016801955.1 Conus betulinus | reverse complement strand
GACGAAGAATAGGGAGGGTGGTAGGACAATCATAATCAGTCAGTTTGTGCTCAGTTTGAGTCATGTCAGTTTGTGCTCAGTTTGAGTCATGTCAGTTTGTGCTCAGTTTGAGTCATGTCAGTTTGTGCTCAGTTCGAGTCATGTCAATTTGTCCTCAGTCAGGGTCATGACGAAGAAATAAGGAGGGTGGTAGGACAATCATAATCAGTCAGTTTGTGCTCAGTTTGAGTCATGTCAGTTTGTGCTCAGTTTGAGTCATGTCAGTTTGTGCTCAGTTTGAGTCATGTCAGTTTGTGCTCAGTTCGAGTCATGTCAATTTGTCCTCAGTCAGGGTCATGACGAAGAATAAGAGGGTGGTAGGACAATCATAATCAGTCAGTTTATGCTCAGTTTGAGTCATGTCAGTTTGTGCTCAGTTTGAGTCATGTCAGTTTGTGCTCAGTTTGAGTCATGTCAGTTTGTGCTCAGTTCGAGTCATGTCAATTTGTCCTCAGTCAGGGTCATGACGAAGAATAAGGAGGGTGGTAGGACAATCATAATCAGTCAGTTTATGCTCAGTTTGAGTCATGTCAGTTGTGCTCAGTTTGAGTCATGTCAGTTTGTGCTCAGTTTGAGTCATGTCAGTTTGTGCTCAGTTCGAGTCATGTCAATTTGTCCTCAGTCAGGGTCATGACGAAGAATAAGGAGGGTGGTAGGACAATCATAATCAGTCAGTTTTATGCTCAGTTTGAGTCATGTCAGTTTGTGCTCAGTTTGAGTCATGTCAGTTTGTGCTCAGTTTGAGTCATGTCAGTTTTGTGCTCAGTTCGAGTCATGTCAATTTGTCCTCAGTCAGGGTCATGACGAAGAATAAGGAGGGTGGTAGGACAATCATAATCAGTCAGTTTATGCTCAGTTTGAGTCATGTCAGTTTGTGCTCAGTTTGAGTCATGTCAGTTTGTGCTCAGTTTGAGTCATGTCAGTTTGTGCTCAGTTCGAGTCATGTCAATTTGTCCTCAGTCAGGGTCATGACGAAGAATAAGGAGGGTGGTAGGACAATCATAATCAGTCAGTTTATGCTTAGTTTGAGTCATGTCAGTTTGTGCTCAGTTTGAGTCATGTCAGTTTGTGCTCAGTTCGAGTCATGTCAATTTGTCCTCAGTCAGGGTCATGACGAAGAATAAGGAGGGTGGTAGGACAATCATAATCAGTCAGTTTATGCTCAGTTTGAGTCATGTCAGTTTGTGCTCAGTTTGAGTCATGTCAGTTTGTGCTCAGTTTGAGTCATGTCTGTTTGTGCTCAGTTCGAGTCATGTCAATTTGTCCTCAGTCAGGGTCATGACGAAGAATAAGGAGGGTGGTAGGACAATCATAATCAGTCAGTTTATGCTCAGTTTGAGTCATGTCAGTTTGTGCTCAGTTTGAGTCATGTCAGTTTGTGCTCAGTTTGAGTCATGTCATTTTGTGCTCAGTTCGAGTCATGTCAATTTGTTCTCAGTCAGGGTCATGACGAAGAATAAGGAGGGTGGTAGGACAATCATAATCAGTCAGTTTATGCTCAGTTTGAGTCATGTCAGTTTGTGCTCAGTTTGAGTCATGTCAGTTTGTGCTCAGTTTGAGTCATGTCTGTTTGTGCTCAGTTTGACTCTTGTCAATTTGTTCTCAGCCAGGGTCATGACGAAGAATAAGGAGGGTGGTAGGACAATCATAATCAGTCAGTTTATGCTCAGTTTGAGTCATGTCAGTTTGTGCTCAGTTTGAGTCATGTCAGTTTGTGCTCAGTTTGAGTCATGTCAGTTTGTGCTCAGTTTGACTCATGTCAATTTGTCCTGAGTCAGGGTCATGAAGAAGAATAAGGAGGGTGGGCAGAGGACAGTCTTAATCAGTCAATTTGTGCTGTCTGGGTCATGACGAAGAACGAACTGGTGTAAAAAGTAGCTGAAGGGTGAACTACGGGGTCATTATTAGCCTCCTAGATTCACACACCCTCAAGGACAAGAATTCTATCTCCCCCCTCCTCCGCCCCTCCGTCTTCCCTCCCTCCCACCCACCCCTCCTCTCTGTCTGTCTGTCTGTCTATCTCTCTCTCTCTCTCTCTCTCTCTCTCTCTCTCTCTCTCTCTCTCTCTCTCTCTCTCTCTCTTATTCTTTCAAGGTGTGTGGTAATATGAATATTTCTTTTCCTGACTCGTTGATCGCAGTTGGCAAATTGGAATTCTCATGCACAGAACAGTGACAGAACGTACAATCATTTACGATTTTTATCTATGTACAAATGAAAATAGGCAAACATCTAAAGCGTATCATGACTAAGTTAGATTTGGTGTTTCCAATATCTTAACTCACTACTTTCGTTATAGACACTCATGTCATAGACATTTGATCTCTCCATTATGTCAAAATGCAAAAGAGGATGAAGTTCATTAAATTTTGTATCGACTTGTCCAGAATTAAACTTAGAGAGAAATTCGTCTCACAAAACGTATTTCAATAATCATTGCCCCTTCAAATAACCTTGTTAACGTCACCATGAAACGAAATCACGGTTGAACAGTTTGCTATTTACTTTTATAAAGCATTCAAGAAGCGAAATATTGTTTTTAAAACATAAAGAATACTTACATCAGTTTGCGACATGATTTATAATGTATATCCCCATTCTAAGGGGCTACGGCCTTTGAGTATAAAATATTTGAGTCTCGAGCCTTGAGTTTTGACACACACACACACACTCTCTCTCTCTCTCTCTCTCTCTCTAATTGCTGCAAGCATGTAGTCCAGGCCAATCGTCTCCCATTCAGGTTTAACGCTGTCGAAGCGTGCACGTGAGCGCTGTTTGGAGCACGCCGCTACCTGGCATTTGGCACATTGCTGTATGTCGATCAAGTTTACCCTTATCCCCCCCCCCCCCCCCCCCACCACCCCCATGGCGTCTGCTACCGTATTACGAGCTATACAGAATCATCCCCCACAACTCTCCCTGGCTCTAACTCTCTGGCACTCTCTCCATCCAGACTTGTTCATCGGTTGTCACTCTCTCTCTCTCTCTCTTGGACCTCTGTTCAAACCTGCTTTCGTTGGTTTCTCACATCTATTCGTTTACTTCTCTCGGTAGTTCTTCGTTACGGAGTTTTCTTCACACATCTAATGCGAGACTATATTTGTAGAAAGAATCAGTATATGTACTTCCACTTACCATAAGAATTAAAGTATCTGGGGTAGGATTGGAAGGGGGGGGGGGGGGGCAGAATTTTAAAGGGGTGGGGGAGTAGTCAGGAGCAATGAGAGGGGGATGCGATGGGAGATGAGGTGGCTGGGGAAAGGGGGGGGGGGGGGCGGGGGAATCTTAGGCACCGGCCATCTAGCATGTGGCAGAAAGCAGCAAGCATCTGTCTTTGATTTGGGACCTGTACCTGCAAGGTCACATAGGTCGGGGCTACCGACGGGTTCACGAACAAAAACGAAACATAAGAGTTTTGAATGGACGGACGGGAATTTCTGCTTCTTGAGAGGGAGAAAAATTGTGTTTTTCAACAGTGAAACTGTAGATTACTTTCCATCTCTTGGATATTTGAAGTGTCAGCCAGCGATGGAGGTGAAATAAGCATGACTTTGTGGACACTTTGTGTTCCTACGCACTGGCTGGGGCGGAAGGATTTTCTGAGTGACTGCGGTCAAACCAGACGACAGGAAATTAGGAAAGGGCGGGAGGAAATGGGAAGAGGTGGGGGGGGGGGGGATGGGGCAGTGTAGATTGTAGTGAGATTACGAGGTAAAAACAAAGTAACAAAGCATTCAAACAGCTTTAACAGTTAAGCACGACATGGCGACATGCACTGGACAAAGCTCGGAACTTTGTTGATGGGTCTTCTTCTGGAATGTTGCGTGCAGGTTTCGAGTCCAGCATTAGATATCTGTCATTTTCAAGCGTTTAGGGGCCTAATGTCCAGCATTAGATATCTGTCATTTTTCAGCATTGGATATCTGTCATTTCTCAAGCGTTTAGGGGCTTAATGTGAAAGCATAACATTAACATTACGCTGTGATTTTGGAAACGGATAAAAAGGTTGGTTAGAGTGGGGGCGGGAGATGACGGGGGACAAGGGGGAGGGTGGGGGAGGTGTGAATGGGGTGGGATAGGGATGGTGTGCAAGGTGGGTCATATCGCTGCATTTTTTTCCACCTGGTCAGTTCGTTCGTTCGTGTGTGTGTGTGTGTGCGCGCGTGCATGCGTGCGTGCGTGCGTGCATGTGTGTGTGAGTGAAGTCTGCGTAGCCACAAGACAACTCACAAATTGTCGTGCAGTCTGTCATAAACTTACGCAGTGTTATTTTTAAGGACAATGTCTGTGAGTGAAAAACTGACGAAAATGCCGCAGAAAAAAAAAAAAAACGTTCGCAAACAAGAAACAGCATTGTCACAGAGAGGGACGCAATTTTCAAGTGTACAGTGGTGATTAAAGTGCGCAGAAATGGCGTCCCTTTTTCAGGCACTGAGCGCGCGCACATACACACACAAACACACACTGCCTGTCTTGCGCTGCCCTGTTGTATCGTGTTGTAGTTATTTCAATCCTAGAAAATGTTCCCGTATAAAAAAAAAAAAAAAAATAATGAATAAATAAAAAAAATTCTGCTCTTCTCATTGACCGTGATAGGCCTATGTAGGGCGTCATCCGTTTTCTTTGCTCGTTTTCCTATCTGCTAACCATTTTGATGAAGCAGTTAACCGGACTTTTTGACACCGGTTTGGTCGGGACAACTCCCCAGTTGCCTTGGGGTTTCGACGTGCGGAGGAAGCAAGTTGCGCACTGGACCAACGTACGTCGACGATGTCGTCCGAACCACAGGCATCATACACTCAGCACGTGCAGCCTGGACTGCCAATCCCCGGGTCTCCTGGCTTCCCGTGTCCCTGGAGACGTTATCCAATGCCACCACGCCATTTTGCCAACAATGTTAATCCGCGGACAGGTTGCACACCAAAAATTAATGCGACAAGGCTGTGCGTAAGGAATCGAGTATTTCACAGTCTGGCGCAGTTTGCTTGTTTTGAGAATTTCTAACCGTGTCTGAAAGTTGATTCTTCTCGTTTACTTTCATATGGCCATCACGGTACAAACCAGGTGGTTCCAAGCAGACAGACTGAAATCAAAGGAATGGGACTATTTGGGAGGAACCAGCTGGCGCGAGGATAGGGCCACGGGTGAGTGCGAAAGGCCTGAAATGTGACGTCAACTAAGGGGAAGGTCATGGATTTGAAGATTCCATGTAATGCCATCGGTGAAAATCCCCCAAAACAAGGGAAATGATTGGTGGGGAGTTGTTCTCTTGATCAATAAACCGTTTAACATCAAATGCTGACCAAACTTATAGCAGGCCTGAAAACGCTTACATGGATTATATAGTGATTTAGTCCAAAATCCTAACTGTGGCGTGTGGCAACATCTCCTCCACCGCCGTGGTTTCTTTAACCTGTGCTATCTGCTCGCCGCACTTGCCGGCGGGACGTCACTTCCGTTGTCGTTTCATCCGAAAGACCAACAACCAGCCCACCGCTCCAGATCTAACAGAAGAGGAGAGGTAACCCTACCTTGCCCCCATCCCCACCTCCATCCCTCCTACCCCCCCCCCCTCCCTTTTCCCCGGTGTGGGAATCGAGCTTCGGACGTTGAATTTTAGAGATGAACCAGCCGCTGTGTCAAACTGAAGAGATGGATGAACCAGCCGCTATGTCAAACTGAAGAGATGGATGAACCAGCCGCTGTGTCAAACTGGAGAGATAGATGAACCAGCCGCTGTGTCAAACTGAAGAGATGGATGAACCAGCCGCTATGTCAAACTGAAGAGATGGATGAACCAGCCGCTGTGTCAAACTGAAGAGATGGATGAACCAGCCGCTATGTCAAACTGAAGAGATGGATGAACCAGCCGCTGTGTCAAACTGAAGAGATGGATGAACCAGCCGCTATGTCAAACTGAAGAGATGGATGAACCAGCCGCTGTGTCAAACTGGAGAGATGGATGAACCAGCCGCTGTGTCAAACTGGAGAGATGGATGAACCAGCCGCTATGTCAACTGAAGAGATGGATGAACCAGCCGCTATGTCAAACTGAAGAGATGGATGAACCAGCCGCTATGTCAAACTGAAGAGATGGATGAACCAGCCGCTGTGTCAAACTGAAGAGATGGATGAACCAGCCGCTATGTCAAACTGAAGAGATGGGATGAACCAGCCGCTATGTCAAACTGAAGAGATGGATGAACCAGCCGCTATGTCAAACTGAAGAGATGGATGAACCAGGCTATGAAACTGGAGAGATGGATGAACCAGCCGCTATGTCAAACTGAAGAGATGGATGAACCAGCCGCTATGTCAAACTGAAGAGATGGATGAACCAGCCGCTGTGTCAAACTGAAGAGATGGATGAACCAGCCGCTATGTCAAACTGGAGAGATGGATGAACCAGCCGCTGTGTCAAACTGAAGAGATGGATGAACCAGCCGCTATGTCAAACTGGAGAGATGGATGAACCAGCCGCTATGTCAAACTGGAGAGATGGATGAACCAGCCGCTATGTCAAACTGGAGAGATGGATGAACCAGCTGCTATGTCAAACTGGAGAGATGGATGAACCAGCCGCTGTGTCAAACTGGAGAGATGGATGAACCAGCCGCTGTGTCAAACTGAAGAGATGGATGAACCAGCCGCTATGTCAAACTGAAGAGATGGATGAACCAGCCGCTGTGTCAAACTGAAGAGATGGATGAACCAGCCGCTGTGTCAAACTGACGAGATGGATGAACCAGCCGCTGTGTCAAACTGAAGAGATGGATGAACCAGCCGCTGTGTCAAACTGGAGAGATGGATGAACCAGCCGCTGTGTCAAACTGAAGAGATGGATGAACCAGCCGCTGTGTCAAACTGGAGAGATGGATGAAACCAGCCGCTGTGTCAAACTGGAGAGATGGATGAACCAGCCGCTGTGTCAAACTGAAGAGATGGATGAACCAGCCGCTGTGTCAAACTGAAGAGATGGATGAACCAGCCGCTGTGTCAAACTGAAGAGATGGATGAACCAGCCGCTGTGTCAAACTGGAGAGATGGATGAACCAGCCGCTGTGTCAAACTGAAGAGATTGATGAACCAGCCGCTATGTCAAACTGGAGAGATGGATGAACCAGCCGCTGTGTCAAACTGAAGAGATGGATGAACCAGCCGCTGTGTCAAACTGGAGAGATGGATGAACCAGCCGCTGTGTCAAACTGAAGAGATGGATGAACCAGCCGCTGTGTCAAACTGGAGAGATGGATGAACCAGCCGCTGTGTCAAACTGAAGAGATGGATGAACCAGCCGCTATGTCAAACTGAAGAGATGGATGAACCAGCCGCTATGTCAAACTGAAGAAATGGATGAACCGCTATGTCAAACTGAAGAGATGGATGGAGCGCTATGTCAAACTGAAGAGATGGATGAACCAGCCGCTATGTCAAACTGAAGAGATGGATGAACCAGCCGCTATGTCAAACTGAAGAGATGGATGAACCAGCCGCTATGTCAAACTGAAGAGACGGATGAACCGCTATGTCAAACTGAAGAGATGGATGAAGCGCTATGTCAAACTGAAGAGATGGATGAACCAGCGTTGTGTCAAACTGAAGAGATGGATGAACCCAGCGTTGTGTCAAACTGAAGAGATGGGCGAACCAGCTGTTTTGTCAAACTGAAGAGATGGATGAAGCGCTATGTCAAAACTGAAGAGATGGATGAACCAGCGTTGTGTCAAACTGAAGAGATGGATGAACCAGCGTTGTGTCAAACTGAAGAGATGGGCGAACCAGCTGTTTTGTCAAACTGAAGAGATGGATGGAGCGTTATGTCAAAACTGAAGAGATGGATGAAGCGCTATGTCAAACTGAAGAGATGGATGGAGCGTTATGTCAAACTGAAGAGATGGATGAACCTGCCGCTATGTCAAACTGAAGAGATGGATGAACCTGCCGCTATGTCGAACTGAAGAGATGGATGGAGCGCTATGTCAAACTGAAGAGATGGATGGAGCGCTATGTCAAACTGAAGAGATGGATGAAGCGCTATGTCAAACTGAAGAGATGGATGGAGCGCTATGTCAAACTGAAGAGAGGATGGAGCGCTATGTCAAACTGAAGAGATGGATGGAGCGCTATGTCAAACTGAAGAGATGGATGAACCTGCCGCTATGTCGAACTGAAGAGATGGGTGAACCTGCCGCTATGTCGAACTGAAGAGATGGATGAAGCGCTATGTCGAAGTGAAGAGATGGATGAACCAGCCGCTATGTCAAACTGAAGAGATGGATGAACCAGCCGCTATGTCAAACTGAAGAGATGGATGAACCAGCCGCTGTGTCAAACTGAAGAGATGGATGAACCAGCCGCTATGTCAAACTGAAGAGATGGATGAACCAGCCGCTGTGTCAAACTGAAGAGATGGATGAACCAGCCGCTATGTCAAACTGAAGAGATGGATGAACCAGCCGCTATGTCAAACTGAAGAGATGGATGAACCAGCCGCTATGTCAAACTGAAGAGATGATGAACCAGCCGCTATGTCAAAACTGAAGAGATGGATGAACCAGCCGCTATGTCAAACTGAAGAGATGGATGAACCAGCCGCTGTGTCAAACTGAAGAGATGGATGAACCAGCCGCTATGTCAAACGGAGAGATGGGATGAACCAGCCGCTATGTCAAACTGAAGAGATGGATGAACCAGCCGCTATGTCAAACTGGAGAGATGGATGAACCAGCCGCTATGTCAAACTGAAGAGATGGATGAACCAGCCGCTATGTCAAACTGGAGAGATGGATGAACCAGCCGCTGTGTCAAACTGAAGAGATGGATGAACACAGCCGCTATGTCAAACTGAAGAGATGGATGAACCAGCCGCTGTGTCAAACTGAGAGATGATGGAACCAGCCGCTGTGTCAAACTGAAGAGATGGATGAACCAGCCGCTGTGTCAAACTGAAGAGATGGATGAACAAGCCGCTGTGTCAAACTGAAGAGATGGATGAACCAGCCGCTGTGTCAAACTGAAGAGATGGATGAACCAGCCGCTGTGTCAAACTGAAGAGATGGATGAACCAGCCGCTGTGTCAAACTGAAGAGATGGATGAACCAGCCGCTGTGTCAAACTGGAGAGATGGATGAACCAGCCGCTGTGTCAAAACTGAAGAGATGGATGAACCAGCCGCTGTGTCAAACTGGAGAGATGGATGAACCAGCCGCTGTGTCAAACTGAAGAGATGGATGAACCAGCCGCTGTGTCAAACTGGAGAGATGGATGAACCAGCCGCTGTGTCAAACTGAAGAGATTGATGAACCAGCCGCTGTGTCAAACTGGAGAGATGGATGAACCAGCCGCTGTGTCAAACTGAAGAGATTGATGAACCAGCGCTATGTCAACTGGAGAGATGGATGAACCAGCCGCTGTGTCAACTGAAGAGATGGATGAACCAGCCGCTGTGTCAAACTGGAGAGATGGATGAACCAGCCGCTGTGTCAAACTGAAGAGATGGATGAACCAGCCGCTGTGTCAAACTGGAGAGATGGATGAACCAGCCGCTGTGTCAAACTGAAGAGATGGATGAACCAGCCGCTATGTCAAACTGAAGAGATGGATGAACCAGCCGCTATGTCAAACTGAAGAAATGGATGAACCGCTATGTCAAACTGAAGAGATGGATGGAGCGCTATGTCAAACTGAAGAGATGGATGAACCAGCCGCTATGTCAAACTGAAGAGATGGATGAACCAGCCGCTATGTCAAACTGAAGAGATGGATGAACCAGCCGCTATGTCAAACTGAAGAGACGGATGAACCGCTATGTCAAACTGAAGAGATGGATGAAGCGCTATGTCAAACTGAAGAGATGGATGAACCAGCGTTGTGTCAAACTGAAGAGATGGATGAACCAGCGTTGTGTCAAACTGAAGAGATGGGCGAACCAGCTGTTTTGTCAAACTGAAGAGATGGATGAAGCGCTATGTCAAACTGAAGAGATGGATGAACCAGCGTTGTGTCAAACTGAAGAGATGGATGAACCAGCGTTGTGTCAAACTGAAGAGATGGGCGAACCAGCTGTTTTGTCAAACTGAAGAGATGGATGGAGCGTTATGTCAAACTGAAGAGATGGATGAAGCGCTATGTCAAACTGAAGAGATGGATGGAGCGTTATGTCAAACTGAAGAGATGGATGAACCTGCCGCTATGTCAAACTGAAGAGATGGATGAACCTGCCGCTATGTCGAACTGAAGAGATGGATGGAGCGCTATGTCAAACTGAAGAGATGGATGGAGCGCTATGTCAAACTGAAGAGATGGATGAAGCGCTATGTCAAACTGAAGAGATGGATGGAGCGCTATGTCAAACTGAAGAGATGGATGGAGCGCTATGTCAAACTGAAGAGATGGATGGAGCGCTATGTCAAACTGAAGAGATGGATGAACCTGCCGCTATGTCGAACTGAAGAGATGGGTGAACCTGCCGCTATGTCGAACTGAAGAGATGGATGAAGCGCTATGTCGAACTGAAGAGATGGATGAACCAGCCGCTATGTCGAACTGAAGAGAAGGATGAACCAGCGTTGTGTCAAACTGAAGAGATGGATGAATCAGCCACTACGTCAAACTGAAGAGATGGGTGAAACCAGCCGCTATGCCAAACTGAAGAGATGGGTGAACCAGCCGCTATGCCAAACTGAAGAGATGGGTGAACCAGCCGCTATGCCAAACTGAAGAGATGGGTGAACCTGCGCGCTATGTCAAACTGAGGGCCGCTTGGTTTTGAGCCAAAAGTTATTTCTGGTAGGACAGGGAGTCCCCTCGGTCAAAGGCAGAAGGTCCGTTTGTTCGAAGCAGGTAACGAAACTGTTAAAGACAAACGAAAAGCCAAACTGTCTCGGGCAATAAAAGGTCGACTTGTTCGAGGCCCGAACTCAAACTGTTTGGGGCAAAACGTGCGGTTGATTCAGCAGCTCCAAGTTCCATTGTAAGCCTGGAGAATAACCTCAGAAGTTTTCAACTGGATCGCCCCTCCCACCTTCTCTCCCGATCCCTACCTCTATCCCTCCCTTCCTCTTCCTACTCGTCTTCTTCTTCTTCTTCTTCTTCTTCCTCTTCTTCTCCTCCTCCTTCTTCTCCTTCTCCTCCTTCTCCTCCTCCTCCTCCTCCTCTCTTCTTCTTGTTCTTCCTCTTCTTCTGCTGCAAGTTTTCCATCGTTCATCTTCCCCTCTCTCGTCAAACTCAGCGAAAAAAAACGCCGGCCTTCGTGCGAGCACCCATGTAGCGCGCGCGTACGTGCGTGCGTGCGTGCGTGCATGCGTGCGTGTGTGTGTGTGTGTGTGAAATGCTTTCATCTGTTGAGTGTTTGTCCTTATAAACAGGTAATGAAAGGAACCACAGCACTTAAAGAAAGACAACACTCTGCTGGATGGAACGAGGGTGGCACGTTGGGAGGGAGGGAGAAGGGGAGAAAGAGAGAGAGAGAGAGAGAGAGAGAGAGAGAGAGAGAGAGGGAAGGAGGGAGAGAGAGGGGGGAAGGGAGGGAGGGAAGGACAGAGAGAGACAGACAGACAGACAGACAGACAGACAGAGAAGGTGTGGGGATAGGCGAGGGGGAAGAAAGCTACTAGAGTGCAATAAAAGAATAAAAACAAGGAGAGCATCTTTACCGGATTATTACTATTTTAGTCCCCCCCCCCCTCCCCCACGTGTGTGTGTGTGTGTGTGTGTGTGTGTGTGTGTGTGTGTGTGTGTGTGTGTGTGTGTGTGTGTGTCTTTATTTTAACGTCTATCCACTATTCGTGATATTAGACAAGTGTGTGTGTGTGTGTGTGTGTATGTGTGTGTGTGTGTGTGTGTGTGTGTGTGTGTGTGTGTGTGTGTGTGTGTGTGTGTGTGTGTGTGTATGCGTGCGTGCGTGTGTGCTTGCGTGTGTGTATGCATGTGTGTGTGTGTGTGTTTGTGTGTGTTTTTGTGCGTGTGTTTATATATGTGTGTGTGTGTGTGTGTGTGTGTGTGTGTTGTGTGTGTGTGTGTGTGTGTGTGTGTGTGTGTGTGTGTGCGAGTGTACGTGTGAGTGTGTGTGTGTGTGTGTGTGTGTGTGTGTGTGTGTGTGTGTGTGTGTGTGTGTGTGTGTGTGCGTGTGTGTGTATGTGTGTGTGTGTTGCGTGCATGTGCATGTGTGCGTGTTTGTGTGCGAGTATGTGCGTGCGTGCGTGCGTGCGCGCGCGCGCGCGCGCGCGCGCGCATGTGTGTGTGTATGTGTGTGTGTGTGTCTGTGTGTATTTGATCTGTTGAAGTGTTGTCCTTGGAAAACGGATTATGAAAGGAACGACTGCACTCAAGGAAAGGCAACTCCCTCCCGGGGGGGGGGAGAGAGAGAGAGAGAGAGAGAGAGAGAGAGAGGGGGGGGGGGGGGGACGGACACACACATATACACACACACGAGCGCGCGCGCACCCCGAGCAATTTTATCA
>JADBJO010008051.1:47500-50000 GCA_016801955.1 Conus betulinus | reverse complement strand
CCCACCCTCACCAGCCCCAACATTTTCCGAGCTGGTGATATCTGTACAAAGAAACAACGGCCATTTCAAAGGAGTACAAACAATAATCAACATTTTATCAAAAGAAGAAGAAGAAAAAAGAAAAAGAAACACCCGAAGGTGCTGGGGAGGACCCAGAGAAGCACTGCCTTTACCTGCCCTTTGAGCAGTCCGGGATTTTATCAAAGATTGAAGTACCCCTTTCAACTTTTGAATATTGTCGCACAAACACACAGACGAACAGAAACAAAACACAGGCCAATGTTAAAGGAAACGTCAACAGAACAAAAACACAGGTAATCTCTGTATTGTCGATAAACAAAACACAGGTAATCTCTGTATGGTCGATAAACAAAACACAGGTAATCTCTGTATGGTCGATGTAAAAGGAAACGCCACGTGAGGCGGGCAGACAAAAACCAAACAAACAACCCAAAACGATAGTGAAGAAATGGGAGAGAGACTTTGCACCAAGGTGAAACAATCACAGGCACACATCTCATACCCTGCTCTTGACTATCCCTATAGTGAAGAAATGCGAGAGACTTTGGCACCAAGGTGAAACAATCACAGGCACACATCTCATACCCTGCTCTTGACTATCCCTATAGTGAAGAAATGCGAGAGACTTTGGCACCAAGGTGAAACAATCACAGGCACACATCTCATACCCTGCTGTTGACTATCCCTATAGTGAAGAAATGGGAGAGACTTTGGCACCAAAATGAAACAATCACAGACACACATTTCATACTCTGCTGTTGACTCCCTATAGTGAAGAAATGGGATCCGGGAGAGACTTTGGCACCAAGGTGAAACAATCACATGTCAAACCCTGCTGTTGACTATATCCCTATAGTGAAGACATGGGATCCGGGAGAGACTTTGGCACCAAGGTGAAACAATCACATGTCAAACCCTGCTGTTGACTATCCCTATAGTGAAGTGAAGACATGGGATAGACTTCGGCACCAAGGTGAAATAATCACAGGCACACATCTCATACCCTGCTGTTTGAGTGCCCCTATAGTGAAGAAAAGGGAGAGACTTTGGCACCAAGGTGAAACAATCACAGGCACACATCTCATACCCTGCTGTTGACTATCCCTATAGTGAAGAAAAGGGAGAGACTTTGGCACCAAGGTGAAACAATCACAGGCACACATCTCATACCCTGCTGTTGAGTGCCCCTATAGTGAAGAAAAAAAGGGAGAGACTTTGGCACCAAGGTGAAACAATCACATGTCAAACCCTGCTGTTGACTATCCCTATAGTGAAGAAAATGGGAGAGACTTTGGCACCAAAATGAAACAATCACAGGCACACATCTCATACCCTGCTGTTGACTATCCCTATAGTGAAGATATGGGAGAGACTTTGGCACCAAAATGAAACAATCACAGACACACATTTCATACCCTGCTGTTGACTATCCCTATAGTGAAGAAAAGGGAGAGACTTTGGCACCAAGGTGAAACAATCACAGGCACACATCTCATACCCTGCTGTTGACTATCCCTATAGTGAAGAAAATGGAGAGACTTTGGCACCAAGGTGAAACAATCACAGGCACACATCTCATACCCTGCTGTTGACTATCCCTATAGTGAAGAAAATGGAGAGACTTTGGCACCCAAGGTGAAACAATCACAGGCACACATCTCATACCCTGCTGTTGACTATCCCTATAGTGAAGAAAATGGAGAGACTTTGGCACCAAGGTGAAACAATCACAGGCACACATCTCATACCCTGCTGTTGACTATCCCTATAGTGAAGAAAATGGAGAGACTTTGGCACCAAGGTGAAACAATCACAGGCACACATCTCATACCCTGCTGTTGAGTGCCCCTATTCGCTCAACCACACATGCGGACAAAAAGCATCAAAATAAACAGTAAAAGTTCCATCTCCCCCCCCCCCCCCGAGCCCTCGTCCCCCCCCCCCCCCCCCCGAGCCCTCGTCCACCCCCCCCCCCCCCCCCCCCCCCCCCTAAAAAAGGGAAGTTCCGAGCTCATTAAATTTCCCCCCTAGGCTGACGAAAACACACAACTAGAGAAAGACAGCAGAGAAGAGAGAAAAAAAGTACAAACACAAAACACGCCTCTGTGTAACACTGACCATGGGACTATTGATCTGGAACGTTGTCATACATAACACACACACCACCAACAAAAATAAATGCAGGTAACCTTGGAAAGGTTGGTGTGAAAAAAAAAATCTTCAACGAGGGAGGAGAAGAAAACATTGATCTGGAACGTTGACATACATAACACACACACCAACAAAAATAATTGCAGGTAACCTTGGAAAGGTTGGTGTGAAAGAACATCTTCAATGAGGGAGGAGAAGAAAACGGGAAAAAAAAATAAAAATAAACCAAAAAGACGTAAAGATTCCCTTTCTAACCCTCCCAAAACAAACGGGTTTTTTTTTGTGTGTGTGTTTTTTTTTTTTTTTTTTTCTTTTCTTAAATAAATGT
>JADBJO010008051.1:0-40000 GCA_016801955.1 Conus betulinus | reverse complement strand
GGCGCCGCGGTGTCAGGTACAGTGGAACTGACTGGCGGACTCTGGTTTCAGGTGTCACGGTGTCACGCTATACACGTGACTACTTCCACCGTCACGCTATCATCTTGTCACACGGCTCGGCGAGAAGCTGTCACATACCATTGCCGGTAACTATCCCAGTGCAGTCAAATTTACCTGCCCCAGAAACGCGTGTGATCTCCAGTGTTTGAAACTGACCCCTCCATTCTGTGTCGGTTTCACTGCACGCCAACAGCGCCTGTCACGTCACCTTTGATTGACAGGCCGTCGTGCATTCCTCACACACACACACACACACACAAAAACTTCGCCAACTATCGCTCCTCTTCTGGATGCCGGTTGCTAACCACACAGATCGATCACTGTATTGACAAATCGATCACGCTGACTTCGCTTCGCTTCCGCCGTTTTTTTTTTTCGCGTTCTGTCAAGCTCCCCCCAGCATCCTCCTCATCATCATTGACGGCCGAGTCTCGCCGAGTTTTGCGTGTGACAGTCTGCATTCAGCTATAGATCAGCTTGCATGACAGGCGGCAAAACTTTTTCCACTGAACTAACACAACAAAACTTTCAAGTACTGTCGCGGAGTGCCTGTTTTCGTCACCCTCACCCTAACTACCTCTCTCTCTCTCTCTCTCTCTCTTGCTCTTTTCCCCGCGTGTTCCAGAGTGTCGCGGTGCTAAGCTATCGCGGACCCCCGTCAACTGCGTGACGCTCAGCTGAGTGAGGCAGACGGGCAGCACGTGCCGAGCGCATGGTGACGACGAGCGACCAGTTTCTATACAAGGAGCAACAACAGTCGGCGAGTGATGCCAGTGCCGCTATACCGCCAAGGGCCGGCCAGCACGTGCCACACACACAGCTTGTGAACGTGGAGCCGGAGAGAGTGGGAGGGGTGATGATGATGGTGATGGTGATGATGATGACAGGGGTGCGTGGCGCACGACTCGCAGAGCTGTGTGTTGTATTGTACACGTCATGGTTATCCTATCGTCAGTTGGAAAGCCAGCTCGGCAGGAAGAATGATGGGGGGGGGGGGGGGGGGGGGGGGGGGGGGGGGGGGGGGGGGGGGGCAATGCGGCAGAGTGCGGCAGAAAACAAAGTGGCCTGATACTGAGATACATGTTCAGTGATATTCATGTGCGGGCGCGCGCGCGTGCGTATGTGTGTGAACGTGCGTTCGTGTGTGTGTGGGGGGGGGGGGGGGGGGGGGGGGGAGGGTAGGTGCGTGCGTGTCTGTGTGTGCCTCTGTGTGTGTGTGTGTGTGTGTGTGTGTGTGTGTGTACACATCATCGAAGATAGATCATCTGACATGGCGCATCTTTGACACAGATATTGTCTTCGTCACGCGTTACAACAGACCTGACATCACCATCATCAACCTCGCCGACCGCCAAGCCTTTCCTATGTGATGTCTTTGTCACCCGTTACAGCAACAGACCTGACATCACCATCATCAACCACGCCGGCCGCCAAGCCTTTCCTATGTGATGTCTTGTCACCCGTTACAGCAACAGACAGACCTGACATCACCATCATCAACCACGCCGGCCGCCAAGCCTTTCCTATGTGATGTCTTTGTCACCCGTTACAGCAACAGACCTGACATCACCATCATCAACCACGCCGGCCGCCAAGCCTTTCCTATGTGATGTCTTTGTCACCCGTTACAGCAACAGACCTGACATCACCATCATCAACCACGCCGGCCGCCAAGCCTTTCCTATGTGATGTCTTTGTCACCCGTTACAGCAACAGACCTGACATCACCATCATCAACCACGCCGGCCGTCAAGCCTTTCCTATGTGATGTCTTTGTCACCCGTTACAGCAACAGACCTGACATCACCATCATCAACCACGCCGGCCGCCAAGCCTTTCCTATGTGATGTCTTTGTCACCCGTTACAGCAACAGACCTGACATCACCATCATCAACCACGCCGGCCGCCAAGCCTTTCCTATGTGATGTCTTTGTCACCCGTTACAGCAACAGACCTGACATCACCATCATCAACCACGCCCGGCCGCCAAGCCTTTCCTATGTGATGTCTTTGTCACCCGTTACAGCAAACAGACCTGACATCACCATCATCAACCACGCCGGCCGCCAAGCCTTTCCTATGTGTGATGTCTTTGTCACCCGTTACAGCAACAGACCTGACATCACCATCATCAACCACGCCGGCCGCCAAGCCTTTCCTATGTGATGTCTTTGTCACCCGTTACAGCAACAGACCTGACATCACCATCATCAACCACGCCGGCCGCCAAGCCTTTCCCATGTGATGTCTTTGTCACCCGTTACAGCAACAGACCTGACATCACCATCATCAACCACGCCGGCCGCCAAGCCTTTCCCATGTGATGTCTTTGTCACCCGTTACAGCAACAGAGACCTGACATCACCATCATCAACCACGCCGGCCGCCAAGCCTTTCCCATGTGATGTCTTTGTCACCCGTTACAGCAACAGACCTGACATCACCATCATCAACCACGCCGGCCGCCAAGCCTTTCCTATGTGATGTCTTTGTCACCCGTTACAGCAACAGACCTGACATCACCATCATCAACCACGCCGGCCGCCAAGCCTTCCCATGGAAGTAGGCCTACCCCTTGAGGCATGCACTTACACTTGCAACTGGCCAGGTTGGCGCCTCGATGTGCTTGGAAATATGCCCTCCTGGCTTTTCCTTCCCGATGTGCTGCTAGTCAAGGGCCCAACTTTAAAAGAAATTCTAAATAACCCGCCGGTTAACGTGAGACTGACAAAATCACAAGACAAAACACGACGCGTTTTGACCTGTCTGGTCTTCTTCAGGCGGGACGAACAACATTCAGGACAATGAAAACGAAGAAAGAGCAATCACCTATCTTCTCAAAAATCGGCGCGAGATGGGGATGGCTCGTTCGTTCTTCGTCTTTACTGTCTGGTTTTTGGTTTATTTTGCCTGAAGAAGACCTAAGAGGTCGAAACGCGTCGTGTTTTGTCTCGTAATTTTTTTTTTTCCCCATGTCAAAACGGCGGAGTTATTTCAAATGCAATGTCCGCCTGCAGTCAGCTCGTTTTGAAACTAACTTGTCTAGGACCGTCAACTAACTGGTCTAGGGTCGTCAACTAACTTGTCTAGGGCCGTCAACTAACTTGTCTAGGGCCGTCAACTAACTTGTCTAGGGCCGTCAACGGGTATCAGCAGCTCTGGCCAGGTCTGCCTGTGGTAGGAAGGTCACACACCACGAAGTCGGTTTCGTTAAATATCTTGGCGTCAGTGCCATTGTCGGGTCGTTTCGTGTCTGAGACAAAAGGCGGTCGTAGAAATAATTGTGGAAATCATCTAAACAATGTGATTACTAATGAACCCACATCTCCATGTGTATTGGAATCCCCCGTGTGTGTGTGTGTGTGTGTGTGTGTGCGTGCGTGCGTGTGCGTGCGCGTGCGTGTGAGTGTGTGTGCGTGTGCGTGTGAGTGTGTGCGTGTGCGTGTAGGCCTACATGTTTGCCTTCAGGGGCACGTATGTATGTGTATCGTCAGTGCTTTATCACGTCAGTGTGCACGTATGTCTGTTCGCTATTATGAACCGGATTCAGCTGTGTTGCATCCCTTTAATTTTTTTTGCAGGCGATGCATGCGGGTATGCCTAGGCATCATAGCATCATAGCACATCACGGCACATCATCGCCCCTCGTTTCTTAAGTGGCTGATGTCAGGAGAGGAATGTGCTTTGTAGGTATTGTTTGTCATCCATCCTGAAGGGGGATGAGGGGGGGGGGGGGGGGTGTGGACGCACCCGTTTCCGAACTGACCTAATTCTGGTAGAAAAAGAAATCGAAAAACTTTCTGAAAGTGTACTCTGGGGAACAGAAAAGGCCCACCATTCTTTCCTCCCCTCCCCTCCCCTCCCCCTCCCCTCCCCCAACAAAAAAGTCACAGATCATAGCATCATAACACGCCATCACTAAATTAATGTCCCGCTGGATGTCGTTGACAATGGCAGTCTTGCAGGATTTAATTTCCCCCACCCACCCCCGCCCCTTCCCTTCTTCCTTCTCCCTTTCACAAGCACACATGCAGCCTCCGTCCTGAACTATCTCCATCCTGCCCTATTCCCGCCCCCGCCCCTGCTTGCCTTCGTCTCCTAAGTCACTGCATCCCCACCCGCCATCCCCCTTCAGGATGAATGATTCGCGCAGCCATCAGTCAGTACGAGTTCTACTGTAGATTTCCACACCACCCCACACCTTCACCAACCCCCTTCCCCCCTTTTCCATTCCCTGTAATCGCTATATACTTGCATTTGGTTGTGACCTTTGGCGGGAAAAAAAAAAAAAAAAAAAAGGGGGGGGAGGGGAGGGGGTAAGTAGAATCCCTCTCCTCATTCCTTCACCCCTCATCCCCCCCCCCCCTCCCGTCCTTCCCTCTGCACAAACCGATTCGCGCCTGTTACAATCTAAAAAAAAAAAAAAAAGGTGGGGGTGGGGGTGGGGGGGTAATAGAATAAGACTGAGTGATCTCCGGATACGCTGACCATCCTTTTCTTTCATGGTATGACAGTATTCATTCTCCTCCTGTCACACTAATTTCATTTAAGTGTTTCAGAAAGTGAGAGGCATGATGCAGACCTCCAAACTCCCAGTCCCATGGTGGAAGCAAGCGCAGAGTGCGCCTCTCTCTAGAGCGCTGTCACCGAGAGTTCAGGATTACCTTGGATGTCCCCCAAGCAGTACGTGCTCTGTTTTCATGTACCCTTTGATTCAGGGCTGCCCGCTGGGGGAAGGGGGGGGGGGTGGGGTGGAGGGGGAGCAGCGACGGGGAGGTAGGATAGGGCGGAGGAATTAGGTAGAGGTGAGTGAGAAGGGGGAGGACTCAAGAGTTGTAGTTGGGTGGGTGGTTTGACACTGGAGTCCACGGATTAACCTTGTTTTGTGCAAAGGATGCCGACACTCCAAGGAAGATGATGAACCAAGGGGAGGTTTAACTCACACCTGAACAATCTAGAAGGGGTTGGATGACATACACCCTGACAAGACAGCATGAGTTTTGATTTGGGGGGGAAAAAAAACCTCTTGTAACATCAACGTGCTTCAGCTCGAGGAAAGCTCCGTAGCGTAACTTGCCGCAAATTCCAAACTCACTTCTTACTAGAACGCTCAAAAGACTACGAAGACTTGAAAGGCCTCCGTTCCTCCCCATCCCCCACTCTCTTCTCTCTGTTCTGTCAACATCCTTTCACCCTCCGTCCTCCTCTCTCCCTCCACTCCCCCCCCCCCCCCCCCCAACTCCCCTGCTTCCTTCTCTACTCCCCAAATCCTTCAACTTTGCTTCAGGCTCCGACCACCTGCCACTCCCCTCTCATCTCTCCCCGCCCCTCTCCTCTCTCTCTCTCATTGTCCAAGTTAACTTCTTGTGAATTTTCTGTGTTTAGTTTCCGACCTGTATCTCGTGCAAAGAGGCCCAACCTGAGAAGTCTGGCGTACACAGTCTGCTCCGCCGGCATAGGCCCATAAGCACCCGAAGATAAGGAAATCACAGGGACTTACAAACCCTACACTGGTTGCCAGCTGAAGCACGCATTCAGTATAAGCTATCCCTCCTTTGCCACGATTTCTTCTCAAAGTCTTCTCCAGCTGACTTTTCCGATCTGCTGCTGTCCATTTACTCACCATCCCGACCACTCCGTTCGTCTACAGATCATCTAACTTTGTGCATTCCGAGGACTCGCACTAGGACTTTTGGTGAACGTTCTTTTCCATTTGCTGCCCCAAGACAATGGAATTCACTGCCCAAATCTATCCGCTATATTCAGCCAAAATCATCTTTTAAAAAGCCATTAAAAACATATTTATTTAAATTGCACTATGATTCCAAATAACACCCACCCATCTTTCTTAATGTCCTTGTTTTTAAAACAAAACATTAGGTAATCAATCAATTTATATCTTGTCATATTGCTGTGTGTGTGTGTGTGTGTGTGTGTGTGTGTGTGTGTGTGTGTGTGTGTGTGTGTTGAATGGGTTGTCCTTGTTGACATATCGTTTTACAAATGAGCTATAAATCTTATATGTGTGAATTTTATTGTTCTAATTGGCTTGTTTAAGTGCTTTACGTTATTGTTCATGGTGACATAAGCTTATATATTTCGTGTATGCTGTACTTTATATGTTTTCACGTACAGCAAGGAGAGCGCGGCCGTAGACCGTGAAACCGCGCTATAGAAGTCCGCACATTATTATTATTATTATTATTATTATTATTATTATTATTATTATTATTATTGGTGCAATCCCCAAAGGCCCAGGAATTGGCCCAAGAGCACCAGCGTCTTTCGTGAAACCAAAACGACGGAAAAGTCTCTGAAAACGGAGAATGACAACTCCGCCTGGAGAATACCGATATCCGGCGGAGGATTGAGAGAAAGGAGCGGTAAGTGAAAGCGCCTTTTGACGGTGACGTCAGCGCTGCAGCGCCATTGCCTCTCAGTGACCTCCCCTGACTTTCTTCTCTCACCTTGATGCCATTTTGGAGGTAGGCTGTGACCACCTGCAGTCTGATCACCTGCCACTGCACAAGGCGCACGGTGCTCTGGACCCGCCCTGGACGCTGGTGTCAGCCCAGAAAGACCTCTGTTAGCCAAGAATAGCACTCAGTTCTCAGATGGCGGAAATGTGATAACAGAGCTGGGTCAGGCAGGCCTGACCAGGTAATACTCATCCCAACCACGCTCCGTCCATCACGGGAGATGAAGAGGCCGCAGACTCCGGTCTCCCATGGCAGGGGAGCCACGAGACAGTCTAACCGTCCGCGCCTTGCTGCCTGGGCAAAGGCACAGTGAAGTCACCGACTGGGCCACAACCTTCACATCTACCTGGACGGTTCTCTCCTGGAGAACGACCGGGCCACCACCTTCACATCTACCTGGACGGGTTCTCTCCTGGACAACGACCGGGCCACCACCTTCACATCTACCTGGACGGTTCTCTCCTGGACAACGACCGGGCCACCACCTTCACATCTACCTGGACGGTTCTCTCCTGGACAACGACCGGGCCACCACCTTCACATCTACCTGGACGGTTCTCTCCTGGAGAACGACCGGGCCACCACCTTCACATCTACATGGACGGCTCTCTCCTGGAGCACGGAGAGGCTGGATGCGCCTTTGTGACGATCCCAAGCTCAGGACCTTCAAAGAAGTACCATCTGAATAAGGTGGCTGGTGGTATCTTCACGATTGATCTTCTCGCCATACTCACGACTTGCACTGTAGTGAATTCTATGCTTCGCAACCCTTAGGGCAGTCGTCATACCGTCCAGTTTCAAATCGTTGCTGGAGGAGGGAGAGGAAGCGGGAAAAGGGTCTCCTCTCTCCGGCCCAGTGGCATGAGACCCGATGTCGAACTCTTCCCACCTCAAGGAAGGAAGGAAACAGAGGACACTGACGGGACTCCTTGTGCCTGAGAGAGTGGAGGAGGCAGACGTCTACCGGACTGAGCAGGATGCCAGTCTAACCAGCAGGGTGAGGGGAACTGGACTGAAAGCCCAAGTCCTCGCCCTGGAGGTGGGTGCAGCAGAGCGAGAGATAAAGGCACATGTGTCTTGGGTTGAATGACTCAGCTCCTGACTTCAAGTGAGAAGAGAACCGCAGTTCTAAAGGCAACTGCAGAAGCGGCTGATAGAAGTTCCAGCTGGAACTGGTCGAGGAGGAACAGAGGGCTTACATTTACTGATTGAAAACAGGTGCCGTTAGCTCTCAGTGGTCACGGCCTTCGTCTCAAGCTGACTTGCATTGAGGTAACCAACCTACTGGAAGGTACAGGTTCGATCCCCACTACCCCCCCCCCCCCACCCCCTCCCTTCCTCTTAAAAAAAAAAAAAAAGGCGACAGCTGAAGAGCATCCTGGAGTGTGAACAGAACGTCGCTGTAAAAAAATGTATTAAAAAATTTTTTAAAAAAAAAAACGCTTGAAAATAATTGAAGGAAAAAAAAAAAAAAAGAATGCCGCTCTGCTCCCTGAGAGTAAAAGTCGTACAGCCGGGGCCGAAACACTTGTCTGTCTGACGGCCGCTTCTTCTCTTCCAAGACCTTCCGCTCTTCATTTCTCCCAGCAACGTTTTCCTTCTCACCTAGAGGTGCCGACGATAGAGGGTTTCACGTCTTTTTTTTTTTTTGCCAGGAGGTCCTCAAGGCAAGCTCAATCATTGTTCCCAGCCCAAAGCCTGAATGGAAGCAGCTATGAAGGGGGAATAGTGAAGCCTTTTCAGCCCGAAGTCTCCGGTGACAATGGCAGCTTCTCAAGTTCCTGGTTCCCAGCAAACACGATACCGGATGTCTGCGATAATGTAGGCCAGTGAAGTCCCGCTGTAGGACTGAGGGGGAAAAGATCGATCATGGTGTGCGTGGGGCTGCGTGGTAAAACACCTACACATCTCGTTATAGAATAGGTGAGTAGGCAGTCTGCCTAACATTACGACGTTCAATGGGCTTGTAAAGAAAAGGGAAAAGGGAGAGACAGAATGGGGATGGGGGTGGATAGAAAGAAAGAAAGAAGTATAGGCTACAGGTACATATGGAGAAAGAAAGAGAGATAAGGTAACGTGGCATTGTGCAACCGTAAGAAGTACACAGCTGTAATTTGTAGTTGAATGTTTGATATCCATAAATGAGTTGTTTTGTTTCTTCATGGAATATGAATAAAGTTAAACCAAAATGAATACATCAAATACACCGAAACAAGGAAAGTAATAAAAGAAGACACACAGAGTACAAGAAAAGAACGAAGACGAACGAAGGCAGGAGACCGTCAGGACTCTCTCTCTCTCTCTCTCTCTCTCTCTCTCTCTCTCCACCGTGAGAATTTTCAAAGGGCAAAAAAAAAAAAAATAAATAAATAAATAAATAAATAAAAGAAAGAAAGAAAGAAAAAGAAAGAAAGAAAGAAAAAAAAGAACAGAAAAAAGTACTCTAAGTATCATGATGGTCCTTTGCATTGTTGTTGTTGTTGTTGTTGTTTTTATCATGTTCTCAACGCATATTCTCTCAAGCCCTTGATTTTCAAATTTCTAATGCAAATGTTTTTGAACAGACCTGTACATTTTTCACCCCAGAAGATCGAGAAGGGGAAAGATCGAGATTTAAATTGAAATTACCAACACAACAAGATGTTAACGTGGTGTGAGTCGATCGATAAAGTGGTTCGGAATTTGAACTCACAAACTTCTTGTCAATTTGTTCAACTCTACACACACACACACACACAAAACACCGCCATCTAATTCGATCCATTGATCCTCTTGGTCGATCTAACCGATTCTTTCTTCCTTCTTCCTTTCCTCAAGCGCTTTTTTTTTTTCAATACTTTCCATGTGTATGTGTGTGCATGCGCGCGCGTCTGTGTGTGTGTGGGAGGGGGGGGAGGGGGTTAACAAGTCATACAATTCTTATTTCCCTTTAATCCGCTGCTTTTTGAAACTGACTTTGGATCGGAACAACAGCTAAAAAAAAAAAAAAAAATCGAACAATATTTTAGGAACATTCCGTACGAGCCGGGAATGAAATTTTGTGGAAGAATCATTTTGGTCCTTGACTAGATAAGACGCTGAGTTCGCTCAACACCCACCAAATCAGTCTACATGTGTGCAGTACACAGCATACTACTTGTGCATGTATCGTTAACCCCAGCGGAGTTTGGAGTTGGGGCGTGACACGTTTCACAGACAGAGGTATGACAGTTATTGACTGGCACCCGGAAATTTATCCCTGCCCTGATGGATCATTTTAGGAGCAACCTTTCGTCTTCCTGAAAAACCATGGATTGGATACGTGGTAATGGTGGTGGGTGGTTTGAAAGTGTATGTCAGAATTGGTTTGTAGGCCTATTATGTTTGTTTACCCTATGCAGCAGATTAGACACGTCGTTGGAAAGGCATGTAAGGGTGCCTAAAAAGGCATATCTGACTTTGCTTAAATTCGATTTCATCTGCGTTGTAGCCTTTATAGAAACGAGCCAGACTTTTTTTCCTTTTTTTCTTTCTTTTTTTTTCTTAAAAATCGTGTGTGTGTGTGTGTGTGTGTGTGTGTTTCCGTGTGTGCGTGTGCGCGCGCGCACGCGTGTGTGTGTGTGCATGCGTGCGCATGTGTGCATGTATGTGTGCGTGCGTGTTTGTGTGTGTGTGTGCGCGCGCGTTCGTGTGCATGTGCATGCACATATGTGTATATGCATGCGTACGTACGTGTGTGTGTGTGTGTGTGCGCACATGTGTGGGTGCGTTTGTGTGTGCGCATGTATGTGTGTGCGCACATGCGTGCGTATGTGTGTGTGTGTGCGTGCGTATGTGTGTATGTACGTGCATGTGTTTGTGCTTGCGTGCATGCATGCGCGCGTGCGTGCATGCATGCGCGCGTGCGTGTATGTGTGTGTGTGTGCGTGTATGAGTGTGCGTATGCAAGATGGAGTACCCTGGCAGTACCCCAGCAAAGCCAGGAGGGGCCCACCACACACGTGGGTGCCAGTCTGATCATTCCTGAAGAAGCAACACGTTTGTCGACCACATCTTCCTCCAGCTTGTCCCACTCAAGCTGCTATCTGCTAGCTGGAAGAGAGAAAAAACAAAACAATAAAATCCGCTGTAGGTGTTTGTCCTATCTAATGCCAAACAATGGGCTGTTGTTGCTTGCCAGTCAGCTGACATTGCTGGGTCGTCACGTGATCCTCTTGTTGGGATTTGATGCCGGTCTTTGCCAGTGCATGACTGGAGTCATGTGTCTGCCTGTCAGAAACAGCCGAGCTCCATCCCTCCACAATATATCAAACTACAAAGGACAGCGTGGAACTCTTGTCAGGGCCAACGGATCCCGGATTCGTCCTTTGTTTCTGGATCCGTACCAACAACTAACAGGGTCGTCCTTGGGCCATCTTTTCAGCGATGTTTATTTAAACTCTGCTCGAGAAAGTAGGGGGGAGGGGGGAGAGGGAAAGGGGGGTAATCTTGCTTGAGGTCAAACGCAGGGACCACAAGGCATTGGTGAAAACATGACCTCCATGGTGGAGGTGTGAAACAGGGGGCATTACTGCTACCTTCTTTCTTCACCAGGGGTTGGCCTAGCTTCTCTCTGCATGTTGGTCATGCTTCCACATGTGCGAGAGACACATACCACATTTGCAGATTCCCCATCTTTGGTAATTGATATTGAAAGTGTGTGTGTGTGTGCGTGCACATGTGTGTGTATGTATGTGTGCGCGCGCATGCACATGTGTGTGTGCACATGTGTGTGCGCATGTGTGTGTGTGTGTGCGTGTGTGAGTGTGCACGTGTGTGTGTGTGAGTGTGTGCACAGAATTTAGTTCATACACAAGAGACAATTATCACAAATTTTTACCGGTTTAACGTCTGTGATATGCTACAATATGTTTATATCATAAGTTTCATTCAAAACTGTTCCCGGAATTGGCAGATTAGCTACTGAAATCGTTATTGGAGAGAGCTGGGGTTTTATCTTGTGGCTTATATATCTACATGCATCTATATACGATCAACAACACACTCATACAATGTGCACATGTAAATATACATGTCAACACACACACATATGATCAAATACATGCTCCTGGTCACACACACACACACACACACACACACACACACACACTGTCCAGTTCAATCAAATTGTTTTAATGATCCAATGTCGTTTGACGCTAGCGCATCACAACACAATGAAGAAGAAACCTGGTGGTTTCCCTTCACCAGTCCAGTATATGCACACCTCTTCCGTTGGAAGGCCAAAACATTGAATCATCACAAAAAGACAGCGACATGCACACAAAACAACAACTAAACCAGCAAAAACATTCATACTGAACACCATTACAAGAACCACAAAGTTACTTTTTGTTTTTCAGAAAAAAAAAAAAAAATTTCATACAAGTGACCCTACAGGGAAATTCCCAGGAACAAAGGACTCAAGTACTAGTGCTGCAGAACAGAGATCAGTGTGCACTGCTCTTCTGCAAGACTGGCGCTGTCTGTCTATTCTAGAACCAACTGCAACACATGTGTAGGCTACAATAGAAATGAAAAGACAAAACGAGAAAGCATGAGCTCCAATGTGAGCCCCAGAAGGTGTGTGCATGTATGTGCGAGTGAGCATGCACGTATGCATTTACTGATGTGTACTCTTCACAAAGTCACTGCATTTGTAGACGTACACAATGTTAAGGAGAGATGGGGCACGACACATGATTATAATGACTGTACAGATTTTGGCACTGTGGTGGAAACTGTCAACACTTGACAAGGCACATGAAGGTGCCACTGTCTGCTTCACGACAGCACACTGCTACACACACACACAAAAAAGCACCATTTTACAGTTGTACATTTGGTCAGAATGTGTATATATACATTTGTTAAAAAGTTGAGAAAGATCTGCACAAAAAGCACCATAATATCACAATACCTTTGGCAGAAATGTATAAAAATCGAAAACCAGCACATTCAAGATTGTCACAAAAAAACATCACAAACAATGCAGTTTCTAAAAATAACATTAAAAGTTGAGTGAGAACACTCTGTATAACTATATATATCTATATATATCTTGCAAAACTATGACAGAAACATTGCACTTTGGTGGGAATGTTTTTGAGCAAAAGACAATAATAATACAACAGGCCATTTTCACTCCAAAATGACAATAGAGAGTAAAGAGTGAACACACTGGCGCCATAGATGATGCACACTTAAGAAATTTAAGAAAACCCACATGCACAATTGAAAGACTTATCACAGACATGTATGAGTCATGTAAGTACACTGGGCTACTTCACATAATTTGGAAATGAACCAAACTGTACTGTTAAATGATAAGTGCTGGGATGGGGAATGAGTCAAACAGATCTGTGCTTGGGAGAGAGGGGGGTGGAGATAGTGGTGGGGGTGTGGGAGTGGGAGGTGCAAAGAAGAATACCAAAACAGGACTGAGGTCCACCAGGAGAGCTGACACAGGACCAAATCCTCTCCAGTTTTCTGGAAAACATGTAAAAATCCTTGTACTCCAACAAAGTGAAGAAAAGAGGAACATCTATGTACTGTAGCAAACTGAACAGAAAATCCCTGTACTCCAGCAAACTGAAGAATAAAAGAAGAAGAAGAAGAAGAAGAAGAAGTATCACTACACCCACCAAACTGGAAGGATAGGAAATCCTTATACTCAAGCAGACTCTAAAAAAAAAAAAAAATCCATACTCTTAGTATTTTTGGAGAACAGAGAAAATTGTCTCACAAAAGAAACTGGAGGACAGTGATCTGGAAAGAGGAAATCAGTTCAAGGCTACCTTCCAACAACTTGGAAAAAAAGATAGGTCATCACATAGGGAGGCAAAATCCCTCCAACAAATAGGAGTGAAGGGAAAATCCATACACTTAAATCAGAGGAAAGCACAAATCTTTATACTGCATCAAAGCACAGAAAAGGGAAAATCCTGACACTCAGCAAACCATAAAACTAGACAATCCCAACGCTCCTGTGGACCCTAGGGAATGGGAAAATCCCTTCATCCCAGCAAACCACACTCACTTCACCCAAGGTAAAAGAAAATCCCCATAATCCAAAAGCAAGGATAGGAGAAAGTCCCTGCATCCAGGATACCAGAGGAAAGAGAAAGTCCCCAGGAATAATCAACTGTCAGGAAACAGAATTTCCCTGAGGTTCAGCAACCCTGAAGCAAACAGAAAACCCTACACTCCATGACACTCAAGGAAAGGGAAAGCCCCACAATCCAGCAGCTCTGAGGGAACAATCTCCACATGCTTAGACCTAGTACACTCCAACACACTGAGCATTTCAGGAAAACAGCAAATCCCTGCAGTTCATAACTTGGGCAAATGCCAGCTCTCCAACCTGTGGGTATGTTACATTGAGCATGTGATCTGACTCTTGCCTGTATTTGAGCTAATGGCCTCCCTCTATCTATCTATACACAACACAGATCTATATTCTAGAGCAATCCATCAAGAGGGCTGAGACACTGGTAAAACTCTACTCCTAGCTATCATTTGTCGAAAGTTTTATTTGTTTTACTATAATGATTCTCACTTTATTATGATTACTTAAAAAAAAAAAGACTAATTGTGTTCAAATATACATCAAATCCACTCCTGGGATCTTTCACACCTGACTAGATCATCCAGTTCACAAAAACGCTGACTGACCCACAGACTGAAAGCAGTGCCCAAGTTCAGCTTCTGTCATCCTAACTCACCTCTTGTTAGTTAAAGCTTCAGTCTGTTCCACATGCAAAACTGCTGGATTCTTTTCAATTGACAACCATGCCCTCACTGACAGACCACAGAATGTGTCACTTCAGTGATAGAAACAGCAGAAAAAGCAACAGTCAGGTCACCCAGATGATGCACATTTTGTTTCTCATGTTTGAAGCATGCTGTGAATGCACGATGATATATCTGCTGGGATGGCTTAAACTATGGGTTTCTTGGTTTGTCCGTCTTGGTGTGGGGGACAGATGACCTCCATCAGCATTGGTCTTCATTGGCCAGGTGGTAGAACTGTCATGAAGCATATTCTGCTTAGCCATTGTTGTCAGTTATAGCTTCACTCTTGGTCATCTCTCTATGTCTAATGTGTGGGACTGAAGTGTCAGTGGTTAGGTTAAGTTTGCAGGAATTTCCTACCGTTTTTCAAGTCCCCTAGCCCGACGCTGGTTTTCTTTTACCGTGTCTTCTTGTTGGGATTGTACATTTTGATTTCTAAATGATTTTACTGGTTTCATTTGCTTGTAATTCTGTACCAAATAGTCGTGACTGTTGTCTTCAGAGCAGTGCAGACTGTAAAGCAAATATCTATCGACACAGTGTGGAGGGTCACCACCACAGACACACTGACAGAAAAACTTACACACTGCATAGCTACTTCTCGCTGCTTGTCACTATTAGTTTTGTGACTGATGTTACACACATGGGACAACACACAACAACTTTTTTGGTAACCTAGCTCACACACAACTAGCGCAGCTCATCTGTCAAGCACACTATCATTCAACACATGAAAACATCCTCCAGACCCAACTCTATAATCTCTAGCCACAGAATTAACTCTTTTCGCCAGCATGGCCCTGCTGACCGACTGGTTCTGACAAACACTGCAGGGATCAACATGAGCTGAGCCAGCCGCAATTCAAAAACAGCTCTCCCTTGTGCTGATTTGTGCTGAGTGTGTCGTGAGTGATACCTACAGCCATCCGAGCAATCTGACACTGTGCAAGACATCTAATCCAAAATGATCCAGGTGAGGAGGCATCAACACCACACCACATGCTGTGACCCCAGCATGATTGATTATGGCGGTGTGAGAGAAGACAGCAACACCCCCCTTACAGGAAAAGAACACACACTGTCACAACACAATGTGAGAGAAGACAGCAACACCCCCGACAGCAAAGAATGCACACTGTCATAATACAACACTGAACTCTGCAGACACCTTGCTGTATAACAAAGGCATTTGTGGTATCATCATTGTCAGATCCTGAAGACTCTCCATCCCCCACCGCACCCCCCACCCTACCCCCTTTTTTTTAAAACATGGATAGCTTCATTGGTGTGTGACCCATGAGCCCCAACCACAGGCAACAAGCAAAACGCAATCTCCTTACTGTGACATCTCTCTTCTTCAACACAGCTAGTACATGAGGCAATGTCATTCACACACACACTGCAGTGCAGACACTGTGCAGAGTGAGCTAAGCAAACACAGCAGTGAAAGCCTGCACATGATGTCAGACTGGTTTGTTTCGTCCTTGTCCCTCTCTCACGGCCTGTGTGACTGAGGAGTGCAGAGACACCGTCCTTATTCTGAGAAATAATAATATGTAGTGTTATATTAATGGTGACAACATACCAGAATTAAAAAAAATTGTAAAAAAAAAAATTGTGTGGCGAGGTGATCCTTCTCATACATTTCACACAACTACCGTGCTGTCACAAACTCTGAACTAACTACCACTAATCAACTCATACAGAACCCTCACAACGCCACACCAAAAGAATGACCACAAACAAGTGCAGAACGACTCCACAGCGCACCAACAATGGCAAACACATCTTTCACACACCAAGAGTACACTGCAGCGATGGCACTGTGACAGTGGTCAGGACAGACATTGGAAGGAGACGTGTCTCTCTGGCTCCATACTCCCACACACCAGCAAAACAAAACTTTCAAGACGGTAGACAGCTGAAAGAAAAGGGACAATGCAGAGTGTGACCTCTGGTTCACCCACCACGGCTTCCATGTCTCCTCGTAATGCATCACAGCTCTTGCTTTTCATAAAGGACAAGACAGAGAGATTGTGTGAAACCATGTCAGGTTCTCTACTGGAAATCGATGCTGGAAATTTTGCAACACATCAGTGACCAGTTAAAGACAAGCGAAGCAAAACAGAAAGGAGACGAAAGCATGTGCAGTTTCTGAATGAAGTTGGGAATTAGCATAGATACAGCGACATAAAAACTCTCTCTCTCTTTGCACGTTGTGAACACTGTTTCATTTACACTGCCATCAGTGAAGTTTGGTTTGTGCTTTCTCACAAAGGCGAATGTTGACCCTCTTCAAAGAAGCACCATTACACATGACAACGATAATGTGCAACAATCTGCACTGCTCTAACAACAAGAGAATAATTCAACTTTCATACACAGCCTGTTGGTGAATGCATTGTGTTGTGGGAGAAAAACACATTCATGGCATGTTGCATGTGTCCTACCTAGCACCATGTTGTATGTGTCCTGTCTAGCACCATGTTGTATGTGTCCTACCTGGCACCATGTTGTATGTGTCCTGCCTAGCACCATGTTGTATGTGTCCTACCTGGCACCATGTTGTATGTGTCCTGCCCCATGTTGTATGTGTCCTACCTGGCACCATGTTGCATGTGTGTCCTACCTGGCACCATGTTGTATGTGTCCTACCTGGCACCATGTTGTATGTGCCCTACCTAGCACCATGTTGTATGTGTCCTACCTGGCACCATATTGTATGTGTCCTGCCTAGCACCAGTCCTTCTCTATTGCCTGCTGCTCTGCATACTGACCTACCCTAGCCACAAGACGGCCTACACAAATGTTGGAGTGCACGTTTCATATTTTGCACCACTACAAAGAAAACAACAGCATTTATAATAAGTTCCCCAGCAACTGCCCTAGCTTTGAAACAAAGATTTCAGTGTGAACAAAGACTGCTGTTTCATACATTGTTAAAGATTATTTCCAAATTTCTTTTTTCCCACATTTCCCACACCCACAAAGATGCTGTCGAAGGAATAAGCAAAGACAGAAACAAAAGAGGAAAGACTAAAGGACATACAGAGGGTAAACAAAAAAAGACAGAAGGAACAAAAAAAGGAAAGAAATGGAAGAAAAAGAAAAGAACAAAACAAAAAAAAAAGAGGAAAACAATGTCTGTTGAGAGCCACAACCATGCATCTCCAAAATAACTATGTTGTGAAATTCATGACTAAAATGTTCAAAATAACTATGTTGTGAAATTCATGACTAAAATATTCAAAATAACTATGTTGTGAAATCCATGACTAAAATGTTCAAATAGCAATGGAACCGGTATTTGGGCTCAGAAAAAAGATGACTCTCAAAAAAAAAAAAAAAAAAAAAACACATGTATACACACATACCAGAAAGCTTTAGTTATTCTGATTCATTATCTCAGGTTATTAAAATAGTTATAAAGAATTATTCAACTCATGATTTCAATATTTCATTCTTGCCAGGAAAAAGTCATATTTCCTCTCTGAATTCAAGCCTCAAATATCCTTGTTGTAGCTTAATAGCAGAGACTGAGGTGAACAACAGCGACAGTACGTTTTACGCCTCAAGCCAACATCTACCCTCTGCATGATTGCAGCATTCAACACACATTCTTGGATTCAATGTTTAATGTGCCAAGCCCAGTAGCACTAACAGCCAGTCAAAAAAAAATCCATGCTGTGAACATTTTTTCGCTGCAGTCTTGATCCCCCAAATCCCACCAGTTTGCAATGTGTGGCTCTGACTTCATCCTTCCCTTCTTTTCATGCAGGGAAAGATTTCAGGCAGAACAACACACTGTCTTTAGTGTGGCTGTGGCTTGCGAGAAAAAAGGTCTGTTTCTGTAAGGCAACAACCATGCATTAATTTTTTTCACACTGATTATGTAATCCATCAATACACGTCTTCAAGCATATCATGTATATGAAAACAAACCACCAAAACTTGCAACAAAAATATTTTGAGCTATGTGGTTGTGGTTCTAAACAGACAGACAAAGTATGTCCTATCAATTGCTGCACAGACAGGTCTTCCAGTCTCACCCTGACAGAATTTGTTGAACACTCATGTACATGACTTAGGTCTGCACATCATCATACCAGCCGACATAACTGTGAACACTCGCCCTCAACAAGGTACCATGTCATCTGACCTCAATGTCTCAACGACACAGAACTGTGATCATTCTCCCCACAGAAAGGGGAATTCAACATAAGATGGCCATATCGAACTGAGCCTTCCTGCCCTTCCCTGTACCTAGCCATGTGGTGTATTTGCTTCATGATCCGGATGAATAGGTATACCCAATGTAATGCCTAGTCTGCCGCTGTGGGCCATCATACCACTCTCACACTGACAGGCAGTTTTGGGTATTTCATGGGCTGAACTGACAAAGTACCAAACCCCCACCCTAGCTCTTCAGCTGCTGCTCTTACCCTGTGGTCCCCTTTCTTCTTCACAGTAGGCTGACATGAAGCACAGCTAGCAGAATGATCAGTGTTTCCCTACAATGCCTGCAATCTTCCATTGTGTGTCTCAGAAAAATGAAAAAAAATAAAACATGAATCAATCTCTTGGCTGACTAATACAGTCCTGACTGAAGACTACCTTGTTCATTTTTCTATGGGGACGAAAACAGTGAGGGAGACCCAAGATATACCATGGCATGTCCAACCTTGGGTTGTTGAATGGTCACAGAGTTACCATGCATGCATACATTCACTGGTTGCTGGTGGGAAGAAAACCTAGAACCCAACAACTGTGTGATCAGATCAAAACCTTTGTGACAGTACAGTTCAGAGCCTATAAAAGATATGGCACCTTTCATCCTATTTCATTCCATACACTAACGGCACAGTTAAGAACTGTTTACTTGCTGGTGAGGTAATCCTAATGCTTCAGGAAGAGATTGCCCATGGGGTTGGAGACCTCAGCTTCTGGGGTAAACGCTGTGAGGAGAGTGGAGAAGACAGAGGACCAGTGAAGAAAGGAGGTGGGAGAAGTGCAAGTTGTCTGTGAAGCCCAAGGTTCACCATGAGGGACTGTGACATCCCTGGCCATTCTGTCTGCCATGCATCCATCCTGTTGCTCAGCCTTCCACACCATACGCACTAGGGGATCCTCTATAACTCTTCACGGGCCGGTTCAGCTCCACCCTGAAAGTCACACAACACAACCTCCTTGTCAATATGCTGCGGGAGAGAGAGAGAGAGAGAAACAGAGAGAGGAGAGAGAGAGAGAAAGAGAGAGACAGTAAGAGTCAGAGTGTGTGAAAGAGAGAGATCCCACACTCATAGAGAGTGAGAGAGAAAGAGAGAGAGAAAGCGACAAAGAGAGAGGAGAGAGACAGAGAGAGAGAGAGAGAGAGAGAGAGAGAGATAGGGAGAGATGAAAATCAGGCTCAAGAAAAAAAAACAAACAAAGGTGAGTATCTCAAGTGGAACAAACATACAAATGAAATCTGCACACCAACAAATGAAGAGAGAAACTGGGTTGGATGACAAACATGCTTACCATAAAAAGACCTGCAACTGTACAGAGAATACGAAAGAGACAAAACTAACAATTCATTTCATTTCACCATGTTAACCATTTGGCTGCCTGCAGACATGTCTGGTTTGTACCAGTCTTCATATCCTCACACGCCACAGTATCTTCAACGTAGCAATTTCATCACGACAATTTCTCTACAGACTAAAGGTGCGAAGGCTCCAACGCATGTCAGTCAGCTAGCTGATTCATTTGCATCAATTATTCATGAGCAAGGACATCTATCTGCAGCACTGTTGGAGATTGGACCCTCTTTCTTCCCCTCCCCTTGTCAGTCAGGGCCAAACACTGGTGCAGACCATGGGATATGTGACTGCAGCTGCTGTCAGGATGGCACACTCAAAATGGGTGTTCATTATGGTTTTTCTTTCCAGTGGAGTTAGGTCTGCTGATAATTGGATGACATGTTCAATGAACATTTACCTTGGACTGGTGTTTGGAACTGTTTCAGTTTTCGTCTCAATGCTGTCTAGAAAGCTAGTGAATTAACTCTGTGTGTGTGTGTGTGTGTGTGTGTGTGTGTGTGTGTGTGTGTGTGTGTGGCTGAGCTGTCCTCTGAACAGACACTCCAACACACATTTTAACTTTTGCTCTGGCATTTAAAAAAGCCAGAAGGGCAATAACCTTCAGGTAATCAACGAGTTGATTCACTTCAACTTAAAACAGGAAAATAAGACTACAATTTTCTTCCAAAAGCTTGAGATTCTTTTTTCATGACAGAAAACAATGCTGGACAGTGTGTTTAAAGATGTTTCCCTGTACCTCACTGACTACATTAGGCTGACGGGAAACCAGCCAGAAACGAGCTTAAGGAAACAAACGGTCCAAGATGTAGTTAAACTCAGACATGCAATCATCGCCTGACCTCATGGATGCAACACCTTTACCATTCAAAAACCACACAGCTGACCACAACACACGATTTTCCTTCTCTCTTTCTTCCTCCACACACTGACCTCCGGTGAGGGCGTCTCCTCCGTCTCCACCGTGGTTTCTGTGCTGCCATCTGCTGGGACGGTTTCTGAGCCTTCTTCCACCGTTTCTGTGCCTTCTGCCACTGTTTCTGCACCTTCCCCCACTGTTTCTGCACCTTCTTCCGTCGTTCCTGCACCTTCTTCCCCTTCCCCTCCAACTCCCTCTCCACCTTCCCCTTCCGCGCCTTCCTCCTCAGTTCCTTCCTCTTCTTCCTCAAATACCGGCTCTTCTTCCACCTGTGGAAACACGAGTGATGAATTATCTGTTTATTGTCGTGTTCGTCATAAGCTCTGCGCATGTACACACAACACACAGATGTAACACTTAATATGTTCATGCACCACATAAATGCTCATGTGCGCATGCTCAAATTCATATATACGCATACTCTTCCATGGACACGTACACACACAAAACATAAGACTTAAGAAAAACTCAGATGGTGAGTAAGCTGTTCCACAGCGTTCAAGGTCTCCTGTGTCTGAACATCCAGTATGTGAAGGCATCAGAGCTGACAAAGCTCTCTTTCTGGCCAACAATGTTACAAGTCTTTCAAACTGCCTGGACTGAGCAATTCCTTGATTTAGTTTCAAATACTTGGTTCAGTTTCAAATACTTTTTGTTGTTTAACTCCATGATAGTATCATCATATACGCATTCAAACTGCCATTTTCTTCATCACTGAAGATCAAATTTCCCTGAATGAATTGAGGCTTGAACTGCTTTTGTGTGTGCATGTTTGCGCACTCTGACAGATCCATTTCCTACATGGACGGTTTACCAACAAAAGTAGCCAGTCATTTTCCAACCTTTGTGTCTTAAAATCAAGCTATGGCAACACATTCACTAAAGCATGCTCCTGAGCACACGTGCATGCACAAGCACATACACACACACATACAAATTATTTTTTCACCTCTGAGTCTCAAAAGAGCAATGAAAGCATATTCACTTGCATGCGCAAACACACACATACACACACACCACCACCACCAAAAAAACCCCTCCAGACAAACTACACAACACCAAAGCCCAAGCTGCTCACTGGTTCGTCCAGAGGGATGTCCATACTGAGCCTCAGCATGCGGTCCATGCGGTCAGCAAAGTTGGCGCTGTCGGCCAGCATGTAGCCCCCCCGCATCACAGCCAGCTCAAACATCACATTGGCCAGGTCCTTGGCGGTCTCGTCCTCTGGGTCCACCTGAAACGGTCAGCATGGTGTGCACTTCTGTTGCTCTGCTCAGTCTTACTAGACCACTGTCATGGCTATTACCAAGGCAGTGGAATACAATGTCTGGAGGGTGCCATTCATGCTGGAATTCTATTGACTGGAGGGTGCCATTCATGCTGGAATTCTATTGACTGGAGGGTGCCTTTAATTCTGGAATTCTATTGACTGGAGGGTGCCATTCATGCCGGAATTCTATTGACTGGAGAGTGCCTTTCATTCTGGAATTCTATCTGGATTTTAACAATGAAGATCATGAGAATTTTTCTAGTGCGTTTTCTCTGGTGAGCGTAAAGCACTCTATATACATGTAAGTTACAAGAACATGGAAAAGGTACCTAAACAGAAGTCACATAATCCAAAACTGGAGCTTCACCAAGCCATCCTCTTGATAGAAAACAAAAACCCAGCCACTGCTCACAAATATGACAACTCCATGCACAAGCACTAGCACAAACATTGTCCCTTTCTCTCTCTCTCTCTCTCACACACACACACACACACACACACACACACACACACACACACATACATACACACACATACACACTGTGACACACACACATCCAAGCACCAAGTGCTTTCACAGCGTATATGCAAGGTGGTTGGGAAATTATATGCAAAAAGAAAAAATTTTAGTACTATCTCAGAAAAAAAGATAATTTTTCCAATGCTCCCCCACCAGTAGTATCAGCTTGTGACGAACTTCCAATCTTGACCTTGGCTGCTTTAAGTGCTCAATGAAACTTCAGGTATTCTGACCTGTGTCAAATGACATTCTACCCAAAATCACTAGATCAGGCTGAGTAAGCCAAAAAAAAACAGCACTTTCATCTAGTCATGAACAAGATTACTAAACACACATATGAACACACATGAATAAACACCATAAATTCACTCTCACATTCATACACACACACACACACACATACTCACATACACACACAGTCATATGCATGCACAACACACTTGCACATGCACACACATCTTTCTCTCACATACACACACTCACCTCTACTCTATTTTTCAGTGACTTGATCAGAGGATGGCGTGGGTTGACCTCCAGTGTCCTTTTCTGGCTGGAGTAATACCTGCACACCACCATCATCACCACCTGTAGTTTCAGTTTCATCAAGGTGTTACTGCATTCGCACTAGTCCATATATGAAAGGAAATCTCCTGTGAGGCAGGGAACCTTCTTCACCTTCACCTATCCCTTGACATCGTCTGTAGTCGTTGGGGCACCTCTGATGATCTGGCCACCACTCTCCTCCATCCATCCCTGTCCTCCACTGCTCGCTGAGATTCTGCTAGGCTCGTTCCAGTCCACTCTCGGATATTGTCCTCCCACCTCTTCCTTTGACTTCCTCTACTGTGGCTTCCTCTGACTGTTCCTTGCAGGACTGTCTTTGCAAGGTCTGCTGAATGGGACACATGTCCGTACCACTTCATCCTCCGCTTCTTGACAACTGTGAGTAGGTCTTCATGGGGTCCAATTGCTTGTTGAATTATTCTACGGACTTCTTCATTTGTCATTTGTCATGTGGGTCTAGATCTTTCTGCAGTATCTCATTTCAGTTGCCTGAATTTTTCTTTGTAACTCTGCCGCGAGTGTCCAAGTTTCATATGCATACAGAAAATTGCCTGAATTTTTCTTTGTAACTCTGCGGTGAGTGTCCAAGTTTCACATGCATACAGAAAATTGCCTGAATTTTTCTTTGTAACTCTGCGGTGAGTGTCCAAGTTTCATATGCATACAGAAAATTGCCTGAATTTTTCTTTGTAACTCTGCGGTGAGTGTCCAAGTTTCATATGCATACAGAAAATTGCCTGAATATTTCTCTTTGTAACTCTGCGGTGAGTGTCCAAGTTTCATATGCATACAGAAAAACTGAGACGGCAAGGCAGCGCATTAGGTGGATCTTGGAGCGAAGACTGAGGTTTTTTCGTCTCTCCATATAGTTTTTAGTTTCGCCACTACAGC
Source organism: Conus betulinus (assembly GCA_016801955.1). NCBI lineage: Eukaryota > Metazoa > Mollusca > Gastropoda > Neogastropoda > Conidae > Conus > Conus betulinus. The sequence goes on along the minus strand of JADBJO010008051.1, from coordinate 15,908 downwards.
TGCTGTTTGTGCAATCCTTGCCACAATCTCAGGCTTTGAGCCTTCATCTGGCATGATGAATCCTAGGTATTTGAAGGCATTCACGGTTTCCATGGTTGTCCCGCTGACTTTGATCTCTGCCTTAATGCCTTTGGTACTGTTGGTCATGACCTTGGTCTTTTTGGCACTGACCTCTATGCTGTATACGGAAACTGCTTTGTCAAGATGCTCCACCAAGCTCATCAACTTGTCTTCATTTCCTGCAAGGCCGTCAATATCACTGCAAATCATAAAATTGTAAAAATCGTAGTGACTGTTCTTCCCCTGAGGCTAACTGTTCTTTCATGATTTTCCAAGGCATCCTCCATGGTCCTCTCCAAGAAGACACTGAGGAGGGTTGGTGAGAGCAGACATTCCTGGAGCACGCCGACAGTGGTACAGAACCAGTCACCTATGCTGCCATTCAGGAAGACAGTGCTAGTGGCTTTGTTGTACAGCTCTTCAATCATATGGACGAGGTTGGCATTGATGTTGTACTTCCTCATGGTTGTCCATAAAGCTGCATGCCATATCCTTTCGAAGGCCTTCTCAAAATCAATAAATATGTGTAGAGATCTTATTGGTGCTGCAGACGTTTTCTGCAGGTTATTCTCAGGAACAGGAAACACTACATAAGGAACAAGTAGGGTAACTCTTGTTCCCATGATAAAGTAAGCACATGCCCATCACTCCAAATGAATGCTGCTTATGACACCAAATCACCTAGCAGAAATGACAATACAGATGCACAGAACAAACAAGGAGACATCCAAAAAAAAGGATGTTCCAAGCTTGACCATGTACCCTGTACCTACTCATATACACTGCATCAACGACTGCAGAAATGAACAAAACCAAATTAACATTAAGCTCAAGATTGGCACAGCCTTTTTGATCTTGAGTACAGCTGAACAAACACAAGGACGAACAGTAACAAATACTAACTCCAGTCTGCTTAATATATAAGGAAATCTTAAATGATGCAGGGAACAGGAAATAGTAAACAACAAACAAGTAGGGTAACTCTTGCTCCCATGATACGAAAAAATTCACGCCAATCAGTCCAAACAAATGCAAATCGTTTGGAGTGAATGGAGTGTGTGTATCTATTTTATCATGGGAGCAAAGCTGATGGATTAAACATATTAATGTCCAAGATGATGAGAAAATTTAAGGAGAGAGTCTCATGGCTACGACTTAACGGATGTCTAACCTGCACATTAGTTCAGGGACATTTACACTGGTCACCCCCCTAAAACCTGGCATGTTTTCACCACACAGGCCTGCATCAAACTTTGATGGGTTTGTCTTTTTGCCACATTCTATCTTTTGATGGAGTTTGATTTAATTTGGTACCCGCAGTTTGTTTGGTTTTTTTTTTTTTGCCTAGTCTTGTGTGCAGAAAACAAAACAGCCAAAGAGGGCAAGGCAAAACAGATCATTCCTGACAGGGATGATGCGCACGATTAGTACCAGCAGAACACAATGTTTCTCTGGGCTGAAAAACGCACACAATACAAACTGTTTCCACATTCTCAGGGCACCAACCTAAAATCTCCGAACTAACTTAATGCAGTATACAGTGAATGAAATAATCTGAGTCTATAAATAAGAATACAATACACTTTCTGTCAAAAAATAAAAAAAAGAAAAAGGAAAGAAAGAAAATATATGGGGAGTACTATGGACTGAAATGATTTCACATACTGCCAGTTCCAACTATAACAACTAACATATTTCCAGTCCCCTCAACCACAACAACTAAGACTAATATCATCAGTTCCCACTGCTACAACAACTTAGACTAACATATCTCCAGTCCTCACTGCTACAACACCTAAGACTAACACATCTCCAGTCCCAACTACTAAAACAACTAAGACTAACCTACAGCCAGTACCACCTACTACAACAGCTAGGACTGACTTACTGCCAATCCCAACTACTACAACAACTAAGGCTTACATACTATCAATCCCAACTACTACAACTAAGACTAACATATCATCAATCCCAACTACTACAACCAAGACTAACATATCATCAATCCAAACTGCTACAACTAAGACCAACATATCATCAATCCCAACTACTACAACCAAGACTGGGACTAACATATCATCAATCCCAACTACTAAAACAGCTAGGACTAACATACTGCCAGTCTAAACTACTACAACTCAGATACTGCCAGTCCCAACTATTACAACAGCTAACATACTGCCAGTCCCAACTATTATAACAACTCAAACATACTGCCAATTCCAACTACAACAACAGCTAGGGCTGACATACTGCCAAATCCAACTACTACAACAACTAAGACCAATATACTGCCAATTCCAACTACTACTCCAACTAGGACTAATATACTGCCAGTCCCAACTACTACAACAACTAACATACTGCCAGTCCCAACTACTACAACTAATCTACTGCCAGTCCCACTACTACAACAGCTAGGACTAACATACTGCCAGTCCCAACTACTACAACAACTAACATACTGCCAGTCCCAACTACTACAACAACTAACATACTGCCAGTCCCAAACTACTACAACAACTAACATATTGCCAGTCCCAACTACTACAACAACTAACATACTGCCAGTCCAACTACTGCAACAACTCAGATGAACATACTGCCAGTCCCAACTACTACAACAACTCAGACTAGCATACTGCCAGTCCCAACTACTACAACAACTAACATACTGCCAGTCCCAGCTACTACGACTAACATATCCTCAATTCTCACAGCAACTGCAGCCACTGAAGCTAAAGGAGGTGAGAGGCTTACTCGTGGGAGGCGTCTTCAATCTTGGTGTGGGTCTGGGACCTCTGCAGGCGCTCCATGTTGCCAGACCAGCCGTACTGACTGGCCACCACGGCACAGGGGGAGTTGGACAGACGCTCCGTGATGGTCGCCCCGCTCTATCTGTTGTATTCAGGAAAACAACATCAGTTACAAATGAATTCATCATGCTACATTGGCACATACTGGGCAACTGATTTTGTTACTACATGCAACAAGTATTCATAATAATAGCAATTCATAGTGGATGTTTATGGCATTTAATCTTTTAACAGCCCTGAATGCTTACAAAGTTCATAGCACTGGAAGACATACACATACACATACACACATTCTCATGCCCCCCCCCTCACACACACACGCACACACATAAAACACATGCACGCTCATGCACGCGCACACACACACACACACACACACCAGTCAAAGCAAAAAACAAAAAAACTGAATGAGCCTCTGAATCAGTGAAAAGAGCAGTCCTGAGAGATGACTTGAAAGTAAGAGAGAGAACTAGAGATGCAGAGAAAGGAAATTTTGCTCTGTAAGAGGTGTTGAAAAAAAAGGGAACGCTCTCTGAAGGTCTTGGCATGGAAATGAAAGACCTGAAGGAGATCAGTATAGACAGAGGAATGCAACAACTGTGCAGGTGTGTACAGTGAGAGAATATCAGAAAGTTATAATGGACCTGACCATTCAGTGACTCCAAACTGAGCAAGACAGTTTCTAAACAATTCTTTTTTTAACAGGAAGCCAGTGAAGAGAATGAAGGAGAGGAGCAACATGAGTGGATTTGGCACATCTGAAAATAAACCATGCTGTATTATTCTCTACTCCCTGTAACTGATGAATAAGACATTGCTGACAGCTAGCATGAAGAGAATTACAGTATTGGAGCTGTGAAAGAACAAAAGCACAGATCAGGGTTTCAGTTGCATCATCTGAATGATGTCGACCAGAACTAATACAACAGAATTTCATGTAACATATGTGAAGGTGGAGGAGATGTACTACTGAAATTATGGTGTCTTGTCCAGTGTGTAACACCAAGGTAAACGTAAAAATTCAGATGAACGAATTCAGCAATTGTTTGCAATGAAATTCATGTCTATCTTGTTATTGTTCGACTGGACCTTGCTTTGTGTCATTCTAGCTCTAAAATCAGAAATGCATGCTTGTGTACTCTGAATGGTGAATGCCAGCATGGACAATTCACCAGATTTACAGAGATTGTTATCATCAGAATTCCTACGGTGAGACTGAGTGCGTTGAAAGACACTGTCAATAACAAATAGTTGGGGCCCAGAAAGCTCCTTGTGGAACTCACATCAACAAGTCAGCAGGAGAAAGATATGTCCATTAACAGAAACCACACTGTGAAATGACCAGAAAGATAAGAAAGGTACCAAGAGATCACAGTTCCAGAAATGCCAAAAGTAAGTTGCTGAAGAGAAAGAAGAGCTGCGTGATCTATTGTATGAAATCAGCAGACAGGCCCAGAAGAGAAAGGAAAGAAATCTGATCATTGTAACAGCAACATAATGGTCGCTGACTATTTTCAAGAGTGTTGTTTTACGGCTGTGACCAGGTTGATGGGCAGATTGTAAAGAACAGAGCAAGTTATTTTGGCGAAGAAAGGATATCTTCAGAAAACTGAACCAATACTATCTTCTCAACAATATTAGAGAGGAAAGGTAAGTTTGAAACTGGTCTATAGTTTTTGAGATTTTCTGCATTCAAAGACAGCCTTTTTTTTTGACAGGGGTTTACCAGTTGCAGATGTTAAGTCAGATGGAAAACAGCCAGAAGAGAGCCATTCCCTACTGCAATAAAACATTGTGCCATATCATCCAGAAACTCAGTAAGGAGTGAAAGATGGTAGATGATCCAGCTCACACATTTCCATGACAGCAATAATGTCCCTTCCCTGATTGGTTCACAATTTGACAAAGGAATGCCAGAGGAAGCACTATGTTGAATGTTTGGCAATGACACATGCTGAGTATTGTACAGTGTATTAGCATATACTTCCACCCACCCTGTCCTTGAGGCCACCATCTTTCATACCAATCTATTGGCATACTTCCTTCCACCCTGTCCTTGAACCACTGTCCTTCACACCAGTGTATTGGCATACTTCCTTCCACCCTGTCCTTGAGCCACTGTCCTTCACATTAGTGTACTGGCATACTTCAACCCACCCTGTCCTTAAGGCCTCTGTCCTTCACATCAATCTGACATACTCCACCCACCCTGTCCTTGAGCCAGTGTCCTTCACACCAATCTATTGGCATATCTGAATCTGGATGCTTATGTCGCTTAAACCAACTTGATTATACTGCATCCTTGAGGTGTCCTTCACACCCATCTATTGGCATACTTCCACCCACCCTGTCCTTGAGCCAGTGTCCTTCACACCAATCTATGGCATATCTGAATCTGGATGCATATGTCGCTTAAACCAACTTGATTATACTGCGTCCTTGAGGTGTCCTTCACACCAGTCTATTGGCATTATTCCACCCACCTGTTCTTTAGGCCAGTGTCCTTCACACCAGTCTGTTGGCATTATTCCACCCACCCTGTCCTTTAGGCCGCTGTCCTTCACACCAGCCTATTGGCATTATTCCACCCACCCTGTCCTTTAGGCCGCTGTCCTTCACACCAGCCTATTGGCATTATTCCACCCACCCTGTCCTTTAGGCCGCTGTCCTTCACACCAGCCTATTGGCATTATTCCACCCACCCTGTCCTTTAGGCGGCTGTCCTTCTCACCAATCTACTGGCATACTTCCACTCACCCTGTCCTTGAGGACAGTGTCCTTCACTCCAGTCTATTGACATACTCCACCCAGCCTGTCCTTGACATTAGTGTACTTCATATCAATCTAATGACATACTTCCACCCACCCTGTCCTTGAGGCCAGTGTCCTTCAGCCACTTGAGCAGGGGCTCGAACTCCACCTGCAGCCCTGCCTTGTACTCCTTGGCCTTCTCTGATTGGTCGATCTGCAGCCCCTCCTTGGCCACGTTCTGGAACTTTTGCCATCAAACTCGGGCAGGGCCTGGACGCAGTATTCATCCACCGCCTCCGTCAGGTACAGCACCTCAAACCCCTTCTTCAGCAGGCGCTCCACGAAGGGTGATTTGGCCGCCTGCGAAATGAGTACCCCCGTTAGGAGAGGGTAAACAACACAACAATATAAAGCGTCATCATCTTGTTCCAGAAGATGAAGACACAACACAGTATAGCGTCATCATCTTGTTCCAGAAGATGAAGACACACTTGCAAAACAGTGTAGCATCATCATCTTGTTCCAGAAGATGAAGAAACACTTACAAAACAGTGCAGCATCATCATCTTGTTCAAGAAGATGAAGACTCACTTACAAAACAGTATAGCGCCATCATCTTGTTCCAGATGATGAAGACACCCTTACGAAACAGTGTAGCAGTGCAGCATCATCATTTTGTTCAAGAGGATGAAGACACACTTACGAAACAGTATAGCGCCATCATCTTGTTCCAGAAGATGAAGTCACACTTTTGTTGACATCATGCATGATTATGGCTATGTGGATTAGAAATCCCAGTACATAAAGTTTGTGAGTCATTTTGCAGACTTACGGACGCAGGCAAATTTTGGATGTGCCCAACAGTATGTCTGAAAAATTGTAATGAGTACATGTAAAAACATGCTGAATGCACAATCCCTAAAACCTGCTCTCCCTTCCTGAACCACCTCCCACACCCTCCCCATCTCTGTCCACTACACCATCCATACACACACAAAAAACGTGCAGACAAACATAACCAAACAAATCATATGTAAGTGCCCAAATGTTTACTCATATACACAAATACACACACAAAAACATGTGCACTAAGATGCACACACACACACGCTCATACATATGCACACACATGTGGTACTGCCAACATATTCCATTACCAACAGGAAACAAAACAAAATGCTGGCACATTAATCAGAAACGCTGCCCACATCATACAGAGGTCAAGCAAGGTCAGGGTCATCTTCACCTCCTGCTGTCAGCCACAACTGGTTTTCAGTTTCAAGATGTGTGAGAATTGGATCAAGCATCACCAGTTCTTCCTGTAAAGCTTGGAAGTGCTCACCTTTATGATTGAATTCTTGACTATTTTTCTGTTGTTGTTTTTTTTTTTTAATAAATTTCAATTGTTTTGCCCTGCTTATATTCCCTTTGACACCAATTTTGATATGGAAAGAGGCATGCTAATCAGTTCCAAACTAAATCCTACTAATTTGAATTCAGGTTTGTGCAGCTTTGATCCTGTTAATGATGGTGTGGTTCCGTTAATGACATCACACATATACATGCACGCTAATACACACACACACACACACACACACACACACACACACACACACACACACACACACACACACACACAAAACAGATGCATGCAAACACAAACACAAACCATATGCATGTGCACACACAGACACAGACACAGACACACACACAGACACACATACACACTCACTCATCATACACACACACACACACACACACACACACACACTCACACCAAGTCACCCATCCCATACACAATGACTCACATCAGACCGACTGTTCCCAGCCACAAAGTAGATGACATCCTGTTTCTCCTTCATGCGTTCCACGTAGTCTTCCAGAGTTGTCTGCTCCGTCTCCGAGTAGGAGGAGTAGAATTTCAACAGTTTGGCCAGCCGTGTACGGTTTGACGTGTCTTCCATCACTCCCAGTTTCAAGCTGGCCACAAAGTGAGACAGCGACAGGTCACAGTCTTCTACTGTTCTCATGGTGTGATAGTGTTGTCACAGCAACAACAAAACAAGACATGTACAGATCACACTCTTCTATCCTTCTCATGGTGAGATAGCATTTTAACAACAACAAAACAAAACAAAAAAAAAAAGTAAAAAAAAAAACCAACAACAGTAGTATTCTAGTACAAATGCCTCGGATGTGTTCCCCAGCTTTTTTCAAAGAACACATGGAGAACAAGCACAGCAGGTAGCTGGCAGAAAACTACACTTATATCCAATACTGTAAAAAAACTGCCTGGTATGGGATTGCATGCCATGACCCCTGACCCAAACCAAGTGAGTGAGTGTGTCCAGCGCAGACTGAGCAAGTCTGGAACAACCATCCCTGATGACAGGCTGTGCCTCTGCCTAGTCACACCGCACTGAGGACAGGATTCTAATCATCCCTGATTGCCAAAACACCAGTAAGGAGAGACAACAATGATTTTTTTTTTTATTAAAAAGGAAAGATATCATTCACACAGACAAAACAGACTACAGCACAAAACATGATGCATTTCGACCTCTCAGGCCTTCTTCAGGCAAAAACACGCAACAATTAGGACAATGAAAATGAAGAACGAGCAGCCACTTATCTTCTCATATTCGGCACAAAGGGTTGTTGAATGAGAATAATGATGACCGAAAATGCGCTCAGTTGCTAAGCCTTTGTGGAAAACTCATTGCAACAGTTTCAGGTGATATAACTATCACAACAGAATCATCCCCAATGTTTAGGTCTGTTCCAAATCCCTTTCAGATGGCTTCTGATTCACTCTGTTTTATTTTGATGGCAAGTAAAGTACAGGGATAAAAAAAACAACATGTCCCACAAAAATGCAGTACCTTAAAGAAATCAAAACAGCTTCTTTCTTAATCCTGCATCCCCCCTCCTTTCCCCCCTACCCCCAATTCCTTGTGAACAGTGCCAGTTAAAAGAAATCAAAATAGTTCCTTACTTGGTGCTGCATTTTTTTCCCCAATTTTCTTGTGAAAAACATTTGTGAATAAAGGAGAAAAAGAAAAATGAAATACATAAACTCCTAATTTGTTGACAAATTTCTCCCAAATGCTCTTTATCAATTATAAATGTCAGATCAACTCTATTCTTGCCGCATTATTTCTCCAAGATTTCCTTGTAAACAACATCAACAGAGGATCTACGTTTGCGTTATATTCCTTCCAGATTTTCTTTTAAACAACACAAAATAAAAAAAAAAAAAAAAAACCTTGTATAGCTTTTTATTCAGCTTCATGTATCTTCGAGATTTTCTTGTGAACAACACTGGTTAAGAACAACAATTAAAAAAAAACAACTGATTAATTACTGCCTAATTTCTACTGTTTTCTTGTCAACCTTATCATCTGTTTGTAAATCCACATGAAGCCACTTTCCTAAAAGTTCTTCTAAACTATACCAGTTTAAAATAATCAAAAACGCTCATTAGGTACTTACTGTGAACAAGACCAATCATTGATATCAAAATGATTTCTTTTCTTGGGACAGAATTTCTTTCAGATTTTCATGTGAACAATACCGATGTAAAAACAAAACCAAACCCCAACAGCTCCTTACTTTGTGCCGTACTCCTTCCAGAAGTTTTTGTACTCCTCTTTGCCAATCTTCTTTATCATGTCCAGCGTCTTGCGCACCAGTTTCTTTGATGACCTTGAGAAGCTTGTTCTGCTGCAGCGTCTCACGGGATACGTTCAGTGGCAGGTCGTCACTGTCGACCTGATATAGACAAAATCTGGGTCATTCTTGTGTCCATGGGGAGGGACCACACTCAGCAAAACAGGCAGTAACAAAAAATGATTTTTCATGGAAGGATTGGGAGCTGCATATACCCCTTTGATGAGGTTAAGTGGCAGCACCCACTGAAGCTGTAGATCTTTTGCAATGAATAAGCTGTCAACTGGCATGTCCTTGAACTTAATAACATAATTTTAACAACAGAAATCATTGTTCATCATGGTAACAATAAGCACTAAGCACATAAGAACTGAAATGAACCTTTTAAAAATCTGTAATCATTTGAGTGGATCTTTTTTCAAACTGGATGAATTATGATTTGAAATGACAGAAACAACTGAAATTTTACTGGCCCAAGTGCAGTTTTGCTACTGATGGTAAAGACGTGATGATTGTGTGATGGCAGTGTATTAGAGCTTGAGGCAATTTTGATGTTGTTAAAGGCCTAAGTCACAAGGGAGTTGTCCATGACAAAGTAAGTATGCAACAGTGTTTCCTGAGTTTCCAATGCGGCAACCTCTGTAAGATCTGGAAGCTCTTTCGTGCATTCTCAAATTTCACAATGTCCTCAAGAGAGGCAAAACCTTTCTGTGGCATTGAAATCATGAACAAACAAACAGCACTGTTGGCTGACACATACATCCACTTCATCTGCAAATCAAATGGCAGACAACCCAAATCCTGATTGAGAAAGCCTTAACTTGAAATTCATCTGTTTCAGAGTCAATTCCCCTGCAACTCATAAGACAGAAAGCTGAAAGAAACAGTGACTTGAAAAAGAAAAAAAAAATGTCAAGCTTGTGGATCACACATGATGATTTCTTTTTCATGTTCCTGCACCTCTCAGGAATGCAGTACAGCTCAAACATGGCTTCTTACGCTGTGACATGTTATTGTGTGGCATGTCTTGCAACAAAACAATATAGAAACAGGTGCTGCTTTTATCCTTTTTGTTTTCCAGCTGGAAACCCAGTAAAGGTCCATGTTGTTGATGCCACTGGTACGCCCACACACAGCTACACCCAAAACACAAAACAGGCACACTACCAGAGCACAGCTGCTAACAATCTAAAATATAATATTGTAAAAAAAATCTTACTTTTTACACTCAGTACATTTTGGTATGAGATTTAAGCTGCTGTTGCTCCTAAATGGTGTGATGTTTCTTCACTGAGAGAGTTCAATGATATTTGATATGTACTGGTAGCATGCTATGATGAAAACACACACTCACACACACACACACAGCCCACACACACACACACACACACACACACACACAATTACCACGACTCACTCACCACGCCCCTAATGAAGGACAGGTACTTCGGCATCATCTCTTCAAAGTTGTCAGTGATGAAGACGCGCCGCACATACATCTTGATCATGTTCACCCTGCGACCCTCTGCGTTGAACATGTTCTCCGGCAGCTTCTTTGGCACAAACAGGATGGACTTGAAGGTGACCTCCCCTTCTGCCGTGAAATGGATCTTGGACAGGGGTTTTTTCAGTTTCTTTGCTGATGGACTTGTAGAAGTCAAAGTATTCTTCGTCTTCTATGTCTGATGGTCTGAAACGAGAGTTACACTCCTGTCACAACTCTTTCCATTTCTGGATGCTGGTATAGGACCTGTTCACTAATCCTGGGTTAGTTCAGTTCTCTATGTGAAAGTTCAGCTCATGAATGAGTGCACACACACACACACACACACACACACACACACACACACACACACACACACACACATACGCACACACACACATCCAAACAACAGAATTTCAGCTCATGACAAGATTTGAAGGAAGCTGCTTTTATCAAGTGGTGTATGTTTATGGGGAAGGAAATGCAAATGAATAAGACAAAATAAAAGATTTCAAAAACACAAACATTCATAAATACATACATACAGATAGACAGTCAGACAGACAGATAGTTATAGACAGACAGATAGACACAAAATGTTTGAAATCACTGGCCCATGTAATTTCAGTTCTCTTTATCTTTCCACCATCTCATCTTCCATGTCCCCTCAATGGCCGCATTACTCCCACACAGCTACTTCATACATAGCTACACCCAGACTGTTCCAGCTGCAGTGCAGCACTGCAGTCCACAGAGAGCAATTAATATACAGATTATAATTCAGTGACACCTACACATGACAATAACTCTTGGCACAGGAGCCTGCATGACCAAGTGTCCCTGTTTCAAAGGCCTCACTGATCCAAAGACTTTCTGACTACTTCACCACAGGCGCAGATGTGGAAAGGAAATCACAAAATCTGATATTGCAGATATAAGGTATGTTTGGAAAGAAAGCATGATTAAAAAAAAAAAAAACTGTAATGACTCTATAAAATTAAGACAAATCGTTGCAAAACTCTGGGCTAAAATACCTGTGTAATAAAAAGCCAATTGAAGAGAAAGGCAGCTTTTCTTTGAAGTATAACTCTCTCACAAACTGTGCCTTGAGGGAACCACAACAAACTCAGGACCACTTTCCCTTCACTATCCACTTCCCCACTCACATCCTTTCCTCTCACTCCCTTCCATCACATCCACAACATGACATACATGATGCATGACGAAAACTGGCCATCGCCTTTCAGATTGTTTCTATACATGTACAAACATCTAACAACCCCACATCACAGCCAGCCACTGACTTGCGTGTCCAGATGGGCTTGACAGCGTTGATCAGCTCCCAGTCCCACACTGTCTTGGTGATGGTCTTCTTCTCCTTCCTCCTCCTCCTCTCCTCCACTGCCCCGTCCTCCATCAGCTCTGAAGCTTCGCCTTCCGACTCCGACGTCTCGCTCTCGGGTTTAGCCTCGCCCTCTGTGGTCTTCTGGGCGTCCTCCGTGTCGATGACCTTCTCTCCACCTTCCCCTGACCCTTCCTCTGCGCCTTCCTCTCCCTCCTCCTTCACCTCCTCTTCCACTGTCTGTTGAAGAATGACCAAACAACATGAACCCATTCAATTGTGATTTGTGATGTGTGTCACAATGGTGTCCCCCACCCAGATTATACAACTCATAGTCTGGCTATCACTGATGAGATGGTCTATGAGTGATTTGATGGGCTATCAATGGCAAGATGGACTATGATGACAAGATATGCTATCAAAGACCATATAGACTGTTAATGATTTATTGAGTTATCAATAACTGAAAAGATGATCAAAAGACTAGACAGGTTACCAACATTACATACTCTATCAATGATTAGATAAGCTATAACGACTATATGAGCTATCAGTGATTACACAGGCTATCAACAACTAACAGCGCCATCAAAGTTATCAATGTGTAAGCGGATTATCAATGACTAGATGTGCTATCAGCGATTACACAGGCTATCAACAACTAACAGCGCCATCAAAGTTATAAATGTATAAGAGGATTATCAATGACTAGATGTGCTATCTCTGATTAGATTACTCATCAGTGACAGGTGCTAGAAGTGATTAGATTACTCATCAGTGACAGGTGCTTTAAGTGATTAGATTACTCATCAGTGACAGGTGCTATAAGTGATTAGATTACTCATCAGTGACAGGCTATACATGACAAGATGAACTATCAATGACTAAATGAGCTGGTACCCTTCATAAGAAGAGGATATTCACCAGACTTTTCAACACTGACTTAATTTTCAGAGCTGCTTTTGCTTTGCTCAAATCCCCCCCTCTCCAAAGGGCATAATCTTCCAAACTAAGAGAGTAAACCTCAAGAAACGTTAAGCTTCAACTCTCATGCTCTTTTCAGGACTTCAGAACTTGCTGCTGGAGTTGAAAGAAGTCCTTTTAATTACACACATTGCAAACATCAACTTTCAACCAGAAGAACAAGACCCACGGTGTTGTGGGAGCTGCCTACCTTGGCGGCCCAGACGTAGATGTTGAAGTTGATGAACTGGCTGTACTTCCTCACCAAGGCCATTAGGGTCTCTGTCTCCAGGAAGTCGTGAGCTTCCTCCTTAAGGTGCAAGCTGCAACCCCACAGTGGTGTGTTAGTGGAGCCAACATTGTAACACATTGGAACCCCATCACCAGTAACCCCCTGAAATCCTTCAACACTACCATATTTTACAGGCCTGATACAACAGAAATGGCAATGTGACCCTAAATGAGCACACAGAGATGAAATGTGGTGTGGTAGGTGTGCTGGATTGATGTGCACACTGGACGATCATAGAGGGTAAGCTGCAACATGGTGCGATAGATGTGCTGGACTGATGTGCACACTGAATGATCATAGAGAGTAAAACCTTGCTTACACCATGTGAAAAATGTTGCAGGAAAAACAAGACTTCAAGGCAGGCAATTTGATTTTGAAGGGCGCTGACTGGAGGTTAAGAATACCATATAAGTGCAAGTGTTCATCAACAAAGTGTTTTGAACAGTTGACGTGACATCACTGACCCACCAATGGTGAAAAACCATGACCAGTCATGCGGATATTTTATTTTATTTATTTTTTTTTTTTTTGGGGGGGGGGGGGGGGGGGGGGGGGGAGTTTTCAGCGCCCTCTCAGAGGCATTCACATGACTCCCTCCAGCTCTACAAACACACAGCCACATCCCAGTTGTTGTTTTTTTTTTTTTTTATTACAGTCCCTGCACTAACAGTGAACACAAAGTCATCAGTTCAGTTGTTATGTTTCCAGATTTCATACTGCAAGCAGAGAAAACAATCACTTGAGAGAAAAACACAGACACACAAACATGCTAAAAAGCCAAAATGGCATGCGATGATGCACAGAATGACATTACCTGAAGGGCAGTGTTCAACCCTCTCTCTCTCACTGACAGTGGTGCCACGGCCCAAAGTGTTGCCCCGCGGATCTTTGATGACGGTGAACTCATCGGAGTCAGACTCCCAGATGTGCTGCTCACCATCATTGCTCTTGGAGGTGACCACCACCCGGTCTGACACTGCAGCATCAAACCACAGGCAGCGGATTGTGTCATTGGCAGTTACTACACTATTTGGATGAGTATGTTATGGTTCACCATCTTAAACTGCACTGGCTATGACTAGCATTTCATTTTGATATCTGAGCTGAGCTGGTTGTGTGCAGGTCTTCTGAACCGAGTACTGCGTGTGCAGGGTGGGAAGTTCTTCTGCGCATGAATCTGATCTCAACTGGCTTACAGCTCTGATTTGCACCTGTGTTACAAGCAGCATGGCTTAACTTAACTTGGGGGCTCCTCCCCTCACACAGTGGATTATACAGAAATCAGACATGCAGACAAATGCACTCAGTGATGCTCTGTATGCATTACACACACAGACATACACACACACATGCACACCACCACACACATACATAGACAGAGACACACACACACACACACACACACACACACATACACGCACACACACACAAACATGAAAACCTACTAACCCACCAACAAACATGCCATACCTTACAAATTTAAGCATAATTAACAGGACAGATATCTAAGCTCAATGTAGCATCATTTCATGATGGCATGTTTTGATCATATTTTCAAAATTCAACAGCTTTACATACAAGGATCAAAGCATAGAAGCTATAATTAATTCATTTATTCATTATCTTAGATTCTAAATTTTCTAATCCTTTTTTTTCATTAGTACTGCCTGTAAATCTATGTGGGGTTTTTTTTTCAATTTTTTTTTCCAGTGCCCATCAGCAGATGCACTGGGGAAACTGGATGATTTTTCCTGTATCTGAGTAATGTTCCCTTAGTTATACAGACATGTTCAATGTTAGATCTTTCACCCAATACAAACTCAATCACCCTCAAAAAAGACTGTCCCCTTCGTTCCGCCATCTTGTTTGGAAAGAAAGCAATTTCTAACTAGTCTCAAAACAATACCATGTGATAGAAACTTCACTGAGCTTTGTTAAGAAGAAAGAACTGTTCAACCTTTGACGGCAAAGCCCATGCCCTGTATGTTTCCCTTGCGTTAAAGCTCACATATGCATAAAGAAAGAAAACAAACTTCTACTGCTTTTAAGCTTAGTGCATTACAAAAAAAAAAAGATCTTGAACACATTTCATAAAGCAGACGCCAGAGCAAAAGGTAGCAGATGATGCAGAAGTAAAATCATAGAATGTCTATTTCACATCTCAGGCATACACATAAACCAATCTGTAATGATTTCTCAGCAATTATGATGTGCCAGTCAAGACATGATGCGTCAGGGAGCCCTCCAAATGAATGGGTTGTCTCCCATTAGTTTCTCTAGTCAAGAAGGTTTCTAGAGCCTGTTCATCCAAGTTGTGTTACAGCATCCGCCCAATCAGGTAAATATGGGAAAAACGACTTGCTGAAAACTGAAGAAATTTCTCGAAGGAAAGCAGATAGCCATAACATCAACAGACAGCTATTTAATTTCTTGTCTTTCCTCAGTCATCTCACAGTATGAATTGTGCAGTCAGCCAGCACTATCTAACAAAAGCCCAGCCAAGTGTTTCCACATATAAGCATTTTTGTCTCA
>JADBJO010008050.1:97500-102172 GCA_016801955.1 Conus betulinus | reverse complement strand
CCCACCTAGGACACAGGACTGTGCACACACAGCGACACATCTGCTGTCGGTGCCTCCCACCTAGGACACAGGACTGTGCACACAGCGACACATCTGCTGTCGGTGCCTCCCACCTCCCCACCTAGGACACAGGACTGTGCACACAGCGACACATCTGCTGTCTGTCGGTTCCTCCCACCTAGGACACAGGACTGTGCACACACAGTACACATCTGCTGTCGGTGCCTCCCACCTAGGACACAGGACTGTGCACACAGCGACACATCTGCTGTCGGTGCCCTCCCACCTAGGACCCAGGACTGTGCACACAGTGACACACCGACAGTTCCCTCTCCCCGCTCACTACACATCGCCAAACCTCCTTCACAGCAACACACACACACACACACACACACACACACACACATAGACAACACATACACACACACACACACAACACACACAACAGACACACACACACACACACACACACACACACACACACACACACACACACACACACACACACACACATACACACCCACACACCATAGACACACACACACACACACACACACACACACACACACACAGATAGACGTTCGGACCCCCCCCCCCCCCCCCACACCACACACACACACAGATACACACACCACACACACACAACACACACACAACAGAGATAGACACACGGACCCCACACACACGCGCATACATTAATACATGTGCCATGAGCGCTTACCCACATAGTCGCACACGCACGATCTCACACACACAACACACACACACACACACACACACACACACACACATACGCACGCACGCACGCACACGCCACACACACACACACACACAGATGTAAAAATAGTATGAAAATAACGGTACCAGACCTACACCCATGTCACTCAATGAAGGCCACGGTGTCGCTCTGCTGGTCGAGCGTCGCTTTAGTGGTTCTGGTGACCCTGGGGTTGCCGGTTCGAATCTCCATCCACCGGGCCTTTCCGGTACTGTAGAATTTCCCCCCATGAAGTTAACACTGGTTCTGGCTCAATCCTCCCCCCCCCCCCCCCCCCCCCCCCCCACCACACACACACAACACACACACCACCATTTTTTTTTCTTTTTTATATAACGAGACCGCATACCCAGCAGTGAACGCACGAAATACATCTCGAAGCAGATATTAAAAAAAAAAAAAATCCCATCACCTACTTTTTTTTTCTTTTTCGGAAGGGAAGACCAGTTTGGCTGTTAGTATGAACGGACAAGCATACGCTAACTGTGCACTCACTGTGGCTGAACTTTAAAAACAAACAACAAACAACAAACTGAATGGAACACCGAGTAATGGGGTATTCGACTTAACGACACAAGGACACTACTGAATGTAGAGCCTATGACAGGTAGCTCTTGAGTCGACACGCACCCCGATGGGCAGACGAGAGCGTGGGTGAGCGATTGTTCAAGCGCTCACAGCTTTGATCTCTCGCCGAGGGTTTCAAACGCTGTTTGAGTACTCTCCACATCAACGAAAAAAAAATAAGAATAAGAATCGCAAAGAAAACGATTTCGAAACGAACTGAGGATAGGTAAGATCTTGCGCTGAAGAGATCTCTGCTAAGTGATAACATTGTTTATTTTCATAGTCCTGCTTGTTTGTGTCTTGCCTGAAGAAGAGCTAAGAGGTCGAAACGCGTCGTGCTTTGTCTTGTGACTCGTTTTGTCCGTCCGTCCACGTTTCTCTTCTTGGCGGTTCGCTAACATTTATTAAAGATTTGAACTAAGGATACCTAGAGTCTCTCGGCGGTTTCGCTAACATTGAATTAAAGAACACTTAAGCAGCAACTGAGATAGTCTAGAGTGCTCTCGGCGGTTTCGCTAACATTTATTAAAGATTTGAACTAAGGATAGCCTAGAGTCTCTCGGCGGTTCGCTAACATTTATTAAAGATTTGAACTGAGGATAGCCTAGAGTCTCTCGGCGGTTCGCTAACATTTATTAAGATTTGAACTAAGGATAGCCTAGAGTCTCTCGGCGGTTCGCTAACATTTATTAAAGATTTGAACTGAGGATAGCCTAGAGTCTCTCGGTGTTCGCTAACATTTATTAAAGATTTGAACTGAGGACAGCCTAGAGCGGATCAGAGAGGGCGGCGGATGGAACATGAAGGAGGCTGACAGACGGACGTTCATTCTACAAACGGAATCCCAAACTAACCTAAAGAGCACTTGTAAGACCTCAAGACTTTGAAAGGTGCTTGGTTTACATTAGAATGTTGAGAATGGTGGGCCTCATCTGAACAACGCGCAGCGAACATGAGGGATCACGAGATACGCAAGTTCTGACACTGAAGGTTGGGGGGAGGGGGAGGGGGGGGGGGGGGGGGGGGCTGTGGCGAACGACACTGTTGCAACCCACGCTGACTTTGTGTTGGGGAGGAAACCGCTGGAAGCAGGAAGCCAGTGCGGATGGAAATGGAAGAGCGAGGGGACCCACGCGTTCTCCTTGGGGTGGGGCCTGCTTTGACACCCGGGCACTGGTGCAGCTACCCGGATCTCGGGTGCTGCGATCTACCCCTAAGAATCTCCCGAGAAAGGCAATCACTCAGAGAGAGAGAGAGAGAGAGAGACGAGATAGAGAGAGAGAGAGAGAGAGAGAGAGACGACAGACAGACAGACAGACAGACAGAGACAGAGAGACACAGACACAGACACACAGAGAGAAACAGAGAGGAAGGGAACGATGGGAACACATTGCGCATGACAACACATCCTAAACATTAAAAAAAAACCCATGGGAAGAAAAATCCGAATCCGAAGAAGGAGGACAAATCGATTTTTAAAACATAAATGAAGGAAACAACCCAGAAAAAAAAAAAAAAAACCTCTGGGAAGCGCAGACCTCCACAAGGCTCACCCCCAACTTCGGATCCCGCCATTCGAGTCATCAGCCATGGGGGATAACAACATTGTTTGCGATCATGCGGAGGAAGTACGTTGAAGGGGTTATTATCATAATGCACAGACAGCCTGAGGTGATAAACAGAAATACCAAAACAACAACAAATAATCCCCCAAATCACCCCTCCGCCTTCTGCCTTCCTCCCTACACACACACACACACACACACACACACACACACACACACACACACACCACACACACACACACACACACGCACACATTCATACAAGCTTGCTCACTCAGGCGTGCATGGGCGCAAACACACACACACACACACACACACACACACACACACACACACACACACACACACACACGAACGCACGCACGTACGCATGGGTGCACACACACACACACACACACACACACACACACACACACACACACACACACATACAAGTAGGGACACACACATAGGGACGCGCTCGCAAATGCACACATACACACAGTACACACAGAGAGACACACAGAGGATGAGAGAGAGAGAGAGAGAGAGAGAGAGAGAGAGAGAGAGACAGAGAGAGAGAGAGACAGAGACAGAGAGACGAGACAGACAGAGAGACAGACAGACAGAGCGAGCGAGAGAAAGAGAGGGGGGGGGGGGGGGACAAACAGACAGACAGACAGACAGAAATACAGACAGGCAGAGAGATTGACAAGGAGGCAGGATAGCAGGCAGGCAGACACGCGCAGAGAGAGAGAGAGAGAGAGAGAGAGAGAGAGAGAGAGAGAGAGAGAGAGAGACAGACAGACAGACAGACAGACAGACAGAGAGAGAGACGGAGAGAGACAGACAGGCAAGCATACGCAAGACGCCCAAACACTCAACAAAAGAGACACACAAAGACAACACTACCGAAAGAAACAACACTACCGAAAGAAACACACACACACACACACACACCACACACACACGCACACACACACACACACATACACCGACAGACAAATAGACAGACACAAACACCGCACACACAACACACACACACACACACACACACACACACACACACACACACAGAGAGAGAGAGACAGAGAGAGAGAGAGAGAGCGCAACACGAAAACATGACCTGCATAGCAATTATTCTATCTGCAAGTGTGAGGGGGAGGCGAGGGGATGGAAGGAGGGAAGGGAGAGAAGAGAGAGAGAGAGAGAGAGAGAGAGAGAGAGAGAGAGAGAGAGAGAGGTGAGGGGGAGAGGTGAGGGGAGGGAGGGAGGGAGGGGCGAAGTAAGGGCGCTCTATCTGTAATAACAGCACACCGATCTATTCACTTCAGCTGTGTTGATAAGAGGCAGAGAGGGGAAGGGAAGGGGAGACGAGGGGAGTAAGGGTGGGGTGGGGGTGGGGGGGTTGTAGGGGCACGCCCCCCCATCCCCCCCCCCCCCCCCCCCCCCCCTTTAACATGTACGTGAATCTAGGCAAGAATGGTAGGGCATACTCTACAACAGGAACGACCTGTATGTTTTTCAGGATTGGGGAGGGAGGTGAGGGGCGGTGGGAGAGAGGGAGGAGGAAACTGGGGGTAAAGAGGGACCGGGGGCGCAGGGAGGGGGGAGGGGGGGGGGGGGCAGAAGGAGAGGGGGGGGGGGGAGAAGGGTGCGTTGTAAAAAAAAGCCAAATGCCTATCCCTTCTCGCACGAAATTTGGGTCGTTTGACTAACCGACATTACCAGATAGTCAAACCATGCAGCTGTGGCTTGAGTAAAAAAAAATGTGATTAGAGAG
>JADBJO010008050.1:70000-75000 GCA_016801955.1 Conus betulinus | reverse complement strand
TGTGTGTTTTACTTGTTTATGTGTGTGTATTTTTCCCTTCCAACAGCCTCGTTTTCATTCAATGCCTTCTTTCTTGCGCTGAACACAGAAGCGATCAAAGCTAAGTGCATTTTTTCGTTATTTGTTTCATGTTTGTTGCACCTGAAGAAGACCTAAGAGGTCGAAACGCGTTGTGGTTTGTCTTGTGACTCGTTTGTCCACGTTTCTCTCTGGGCGGTTCACTGACATTTATTTAAGATTTGTTTATGTGTGTATGTTTTGCTTATGTGTGTATGTGTGTGTGTGTGTGTGCGTGTGTGTGTGTGCGCGCGCGCGCATGCGCGTGTGTATTTGTATGCGTTTCTGTACGTTTGCGAGTATGTCAATGTGGTATGTGTGTGCATGTGTGTGCGTGTGTGTTTTTGTATGCGTTTGTGTGTGTGTGTGTGTGTGGTGTGTGTGTGTGTGTGTGTGTGTGTGTGTGTGTGTGTGTGTATGTGTGTGTGTGTGTGTGTGTGTGTGTGTGTGGTGTGTGTGTGTGTGTGTGTGTGTGTGTGTGTGTGGGTGCGCGCGCGCGCGCGCGAGCGCGCGCCCGTGTCCTGTGCGTATCTGTATACATACATTCATATATTTTTATTACGTTTTATGTGTAACATTCATAGTTTGCTAAGGATCCATTTTTTTTTTCGAAGACAAAAAAGCACAGCGACCTCTGGAACTCTCACAAAGAGGGTTGAGGGTGACAGGGGAGTGGGGGGAGGGGGGAGGGAGACGGGTAAACCGGCAAATACTGTCGTACAGCGTGGGTCAGTCCAACAAAAAAAAATCTTAAAAAAAACCCAAACAAATAATAATAAAAAAAACAGTATCGCAGCGTAACAGAAATTAGCACTACGACCGCCTCTCTCCCTCTCTCTCTCTCTCTTGTCTTTTATACCAGCTTCGTTCACATCATCCCCAAAGTCTACGCTTCTTTATAGAAGATGCAACCAGTGACAGCTCAAACGACACTGTGAGGAGCATAACGGCATCAACCAGCTACCACCGGATCCTCTTTGCTACGGATCTCTCCATGCTTTCCTACCCAACTCACTACACAACAAACACCTTTATATGCTACGTCCAGACACCCAATACTACCTTTTCAACGGCTGCTTTGACGAGCCCGTTGAACCGGGAGTTTTGGGTTCCCGAGGCAGTAAGAACGCCAGTAGAATTGCAGGTGACATATCGCCGTTTTTTTGATGCCGTCAATGGCACTAGCAGCACTAGCCCGGGCTGAGTTCTACTTACTAATAACGGGTGGCGGAGAAGACACACGAAGTCGGTGGTAGTTAGTGGGTGAAACAAAAAGGATCCGACTGGCGAGCTGGATGTTCGAAGGTTGCCCATTCCTGTAATCTGCCGGGAACGGGCTTCATAATTTACTACACCTGTCTCCTGCCTTCCCCCCCCCCCCCCCCCCCCCCACTTCACTCCTTCTTCCCACCCCCCCCCTCTCTCTCCTCTCTCGGTCCTCTCTCTCTCTCTCTCTCTCTCTCTCTCTCTCTCTCTCTCTGTTTCTGTCTGCCTCTCTGTTTATCTCTATGTCTGTCTGCTTAGAGCTTGGTCTCCAGCCGAGGATAGGCCTTATATAAGTGTTCATTATAATGATAATAATGATAACAATAGTGGTGATGGTGATTGTGGCCAGCCATCAGGTTGGTCTTCACAGCACCGACTTCCACGCCGTGTCTCGTAAATGTTTCGTCCAGTCCTCTTTCATTTATTATTTTCACACCAATAAGTCATTGTCATTGTGATGGAGGAACTGTTCGCCTGCGCTTCTGTTCTTCGCCTTTTCAAAGCTACCAGTGGGTGTCCAAGGAACGGCCTGTGTACCAACGACACAAAAACCGTTTCTCCTTTACGGAAGCCAGGGCAGGTGGCTAAAAAAAAAAATAAATAAATAAATAAATAAAAGCTCTTTAAGGTCTGGAAAAAAATGGAAGAGTTTCTTGTCCGAATGCGAATTCAGAACTCTTGCATCAGAACGCAGAGGACACTAATATTCCATCACTGTTGTCCGTGTGCGAGTTCCATTCCTCGCGCCAATATTCTTTGACATAATAAGCCTGAGCGTTATTTCACATCGGTGAAGTGGACAGAGAATCTGCTCTACTCGTTTGTGTGGTGGATAGAGAATCCGCTCTACTCCTTGTTGTGTGGTGGATAGAGAATCCGCTCTACTCCTTGTTTGTGTGGTGGATAGAGAATCTGCTCTACTCCTTGTTTGTGTGGTGGATAGAGAATCCGCTCTACTCCTTGTTTGTGTGGTGGATAGAGAATCCGCTCTACTCCTTGTTTCTGTCTGGCATTCTTAACAAGTTGATCAGTATCGCTTCATTTGCCTCGAATTCCAATATAACCAGACACACATACACACAAAAAAAAAAAAAAAAAAAAAAAAAAAACCCCTATCCTGTCTCCATCAGATTTCAGCGAGGTAAACAATTCAAACATTCCTTCAGCAGTTGAGGGTGCTTGAGATCACTGCAGCAACGGCCAATAACAATAACACGAAATGAAATGAAAGAGAACAACAATGAACATTTCCCCTGAGGGTACGAAGCAAAGCTCACTCGACCGGTAAACCTGTGTGGTCCAAATATCCACCAATCATTCCAGGTGGTGAGCTAAAAAGAAACAATCATTTCACGTGAGAACAAGAACAAAGAACAAAAACATATGATTTTATTGCCCTTTTGAAAACCAGAGGTTTTGTGGGGCCCAGATGATCAAGTTCAGACTATTCAACTAAAACTAAACTAACCCCAGCGTCGTCACATCTTGCAACATAACATTAGTACTCGAATCTGTGAGACTTCAAAGCATGCTGGAGGACTCAGGAGAGACAAGGGGGGGGGGGGGGGGGGGGGGGGGGGGGGGCAGCAGAGGGGATATCCGAGTCATGAACCGGGTGTGCCCAACCCCCCTAGAGTGTCAGGAGATAAGGGCTGAAACACTTGCTTGAAGGGGGCTTCTCTTCTGAGGACTCTCTGCTGCCACGCTCTCCACGAGTTTCTTTCTACTTAGTAGCAGAAAGAAAAAGCACAGCGTGTATCCGAGTCTGGAAATTTTCTGTCTCGAAGAGAAAAACACAACAGGATATACTGGGCAAGTGCAGGTTGGAAGCAGTCCAATAACATGAGCTCCGAGGGTTTTGTCATGTTGGCCTGTGGTGGAAAATCTGTTTTTGTGATCCTTGTCATCAGGTCATAACGTTGTTGGTTAAATAATTTGCAGTCATCAAGAAAATGTAGTTCGTCCTCAACAACGTGGCATGTCGTGCATAATCTGTTTTCTCTCTGTCAATGTTGGTATAACGGCCCCTCTCAATTTGGAGTTCATGGGCGGTTATTCGTAATCTAGTTAGGCCTGGTGCTCAACTACGATATGTGTCAGTACGTTGCTCCAAATAAGCCGTCTGTTTGTATTCTGCAGTAACTGTGGCATAAAATTTGAGCTTGGGTGTGCTTTTCGTTCTTTTGTTTCTTCCAGAACTCACTATAAAACGTTTCCAGCTTCGCGTGCTTGTTCTTCACATACACAGGCGTGAGTGTTGCCTGGGAACTTAGCCGACTCGTGAACAAGCAGACATGCTGGATTGGGAAGCTTTCAAAGGGAGCGAACTCTAATGGCACTGTACACTATCATTGGGGGCAGGGGCACGGAGGCTGACCTGTTTTCATCCAGCAAGTGTTTGTGTCCGTGCATGACTCACTCACTCACTGACTGACGGGCTGGGTGGCTCGAGGGAAGCACACACACACACACGCACACACACACACACACGCACACACACACACACAACACACACACACACACACACACACACACACACATACACACGCATACACACACAAACACACACATACAGACGCACACATACACACGCATACACACACACAAACACACACACACATACACACGCACATATAAACACACACACACACATACAGACGCACACATGCACACACGCACGCACGCACACAGGAACGAACACACACACACACTCACACACACACATACACACACACACGCACACGCGCACTCACACATACACACGCACGCACGCGCGCGCGCGCGCACACACACACACACAACGCACACACACCCATACATACATACACACACACACACGCACGCACGCACAACATGCACGCACGCGCAGAGAGAGAGAGAGAGAGAGGAGAGAGAGAGAGAGAGAGCGGAGAGAGAGAGAGAGAGAGAGAGAGATTCGAAATCACATAAGAACAGGTGATGACAGTGGGGGGAAAAAACCTGCCCTCCTTTAACCTGCCTCACCCCCCCCCCCCCCCCCCCCCCACCCCACCCCTCCCTCCCCCCACCCCCCCATCCCGAGTCTTACACCCACCCAAATTTATCCCCATCTTTCCACCCACTGGCCCTCCCCCCTCCTCCCCCCCCCCACCCGACACCCTCCTTTCCTCCCTCTCCACCCCACCCTCCCGACTCCCCGAGCACCACCATCCCCACCCCCCTCCCCACCAATCTTCTCCACCACTCTATCCCCATTTTCTCTGTCCGTCCTCTGCCCCTTCCTCTTGTGTGGGCGCGCATTTCTCTGGTCCGTCTTTCTCTGTCTGCCTGCCTGCCTGCCTGTGTGTGTGTGTGTGTGGTGTGTGTCTGTCTGTCTGTCTGTCTCCTCTCTCTCTCTCTCTCTCTCTCTCTCTCTCTCTCTCAACCCCACAATCATGCGATGAGACATGCCCCATGCCGAAAATGCCACATATAGACAGGGAGGGACAGAAGAAAGGGGGTGTGGAGTTGGGGGTGGGGGGTGGGGGTGGGGGTGTGGAGGGAAAGAGGGAGGACGAAACAGCCCAGAGAAACCCTGTTGAAATGTAGGGTGAAGTTTACTAGTCAAAAGACATGAGCATAGAAGAGTGCGCCCGGTGGATGATGATGAAGATGATGATGATGATGATGATGATGATGATGATGATGATGATGATGAC
>JADBJO010008050.1:62500-65000 GCA_016801955.1 Conus betulinus | reverse complement strand
ACACACACACACACACACACACACTCACACACACACACACACACACACACACACACACACACACACACACACACACACACACACACACACACACACACACACACACATCAAGGTGTGTGGCCCTTCAAACCCTCCCCCCCCAAATCGTGGCCACCTCAGGTTCCATTTCATCTCCCTGTCTGTGCACAGTGGTGAAACTGGTGACGACGTCATCAATCAATACCTGCAAAAAGTCATGGCAACTGTCGTTGGTTCGACGTCGTGAGCCAAGTTTCCGAGAAAGAAGCTCGCTTACCCTGGCTCGACAACTGAATGATTAGTAGCGTTAAGTATTAAGGGAGGCCTACGCACAGCGTCCTGCGGATCCTGGATCAGTACAGGATCCTGAACACCACCGTCCAGATCAGCGAGCGGGGCGGTGTCTCCATTGATGGGTTGCCTCATAATGGTTTGACGCTGATGGTTCCTTTCTGGACTGCTGGCGTCGGGACTGCGACGGGACACCCTTTCCCTTCCCTTCCCCCCCCCCTCCCCCCCCAGTCCTCCTTCCCTCCTCCCCCCCCCCCCCCTGCTCCTGCTCCTCCTCCTTCTCCTCCTTATTCTCTCTCTTCTCGTTAAAGGAATATAAATAATACAATTACAGCCGTAATGATTTGTTGTATGTTGTGTTGAAATGCTGCTCTTCACCCCCTATGTCTCTATGCATTAAAAAGGTATCCCCCTCCCCTATGTCTCTATGCATTAAAAAGGTATCCCCCTCCCCTATGCCTCTCTATGCATTAAAAAGATACCCCCCTCCCCTGTCTCTATGTATTGCAAAGATTTATCCCCCCATGTCTATGTATTACAGAGACCCCCCCCCCCCCCCCCCCATGTTTGTATGCATTATAAAGATCCCCCCCCCCCCCCCCCCCCCGTCTCTATGTATTATAACCTCTTCCCCCCATGTCTCTATGTATTATAAAGATCCCCCCTCCTCATGTCTATGTATTATATACCCCCCCCCCCCCCCATCTCTATAAAGTACTATAAAGATCCCCATGTCTCTATGTATTATAAAGATCTCCCCTCCCCATGTCTCTATGTATTATAAAGATCCCCTCCCCATGTCTCTATATGTATTATAAAGATCCCCTCCCCTATGTCTCTATGTATTATAAAAAGATCCCCCCTCCCCATGTCTCTATGTATTATAAAGATCCCCCCATGTGTCTCCCCATGTCTATATATGTATAAAGATCCCCCTCCCCATGTCTCTATGTATCCCCTCCCCATGTCTCTAGATTATAAAGATCCCCTCCCCATGTCTCTATGTATTATAAAGATCCTCCCCATGTCTCATGTATGTATTATAAAGATCCCCCCCCCCCCATGTCTCTATGTATTATATTCCCCCCATGTCTATATGTATTATAAGATCCCCCTCCCCATGTCTCTATGTATTATAAAGATCCCCCCCCCATGTCCCCATGTCTCTATGTATTATAAAGATCCCCTCCCCCCCTATGTATATAAAGATCCCCCCCATGTCTCTATGTATTATAAGATTCCCCCCATGTCTCTATGTATTAAAGATCCCCATGTCTATGTAGTATAAAGATCCCCCCTCCCCATGTCTCTATTATAAAGATTCCCCCCATGTATATGTATTAAGATCCCCCCTCCCCATGTCCCCATCTATGTATTATAAAGATCCCCTCCCCATGTCTCCATGTATTATAAAGTCCCCCCCATGTCTATATGTATCATAAAGATCCCCCTCCCATGTCTATGTATTATTATAAAGATCCCATGTCCCCATGTTGGATCTCTATGTATCATAAAGATCCCCTCCCCATGTCTCTATGTATTATTATAAAGATCCCCTCCCCATGTCTCTATGTATCATAAAGATCCCCTCCCCCATGTCTCTATGTATTATAAAGATCCCCTCCCCCATGTCTCTATGTGTATTATAAGATCCCCTCCCCATGTCTCTATGTATTATAAAGATCCCCTCCCCATGTCTCTATGTATTATAAAGATCCCCTCCCCATGTCTCCCCTCCCCATGTCTTATGTATAAGAGATTCCCCCTCCCCATGTCTCTATGTATTATATAAAGATCCCCCTTCCCCATGTCTCTATGTATTATAAAGATTCCCCCTCCCCCCCCCCCCTTACCTATGTATTATAAAGAGACCCCCCCCACCCCACCCCCCCACCCCTTCCCCATGTCTCTATTTTTTTTTCCAGCCCTAGGTGTGCCTCTGTACGGCGAAGCCAGAATGGACAACGTGGGAGCAACGCCACAGGTGGGTGGAGGAAGGGGGGGGGGGGGGGGGGGGCGAAAGGTGAGACAGCAATCGGAAACAAACAAACAGACAGACAGACAGGGAGAGCAGACAAACACACAAACAAACACAAACAAAACGAACAGAAAGGGAACAAAGACACTGATGTACTGCTTTGAATGAATCACTTGTCATACAAGTGCCGACTACTACTGTTTTTTGTTTGTT
>JADBJO010008050.1:52500-60000 GCA_016801955.1 Conus betulinus | reverse complement strand
TTTTCCACTTTTCCCTGAGGACAATAACTGTTTTCACATTTCCCCCTGACACAATAACTGTTTTCCCACATTTCCCTTAGGACAATAACTGCTTTTTCCATTTCCCTTACGACAATAATCACCCTGTTTCCACGTTCCCTGAGGACAATAACTGTTTCACTTTTCCCTGAGGACAATAACTGTTTTCACTTTTTCCTGACGACAATAACTGTTTTCCCATTTCCCTAGGACGACAATAACGGTTTTTCCCATTTCCTTGAGGACAAATAATTGTTTTCACTTTTTTTTTCCATAGGGGACAAATAAACGGCTTTCCCATTTCCTTTGAGGACAATAACTGTTTTCACATTTTCCTGAGGGACAATAACTGTTTTCCCATTTCCCTTAACTGTTTTCCCATTTCCTTTTTTCAATAAACTGCTTTCCCATTTCCCCTAGGACAATAACTGTTTTCACATTTCCCTTAATAACAATCGGTTCTGTTTCCCCTATACTGTCCCTGGAATAATCACTGTTTTCCTCGTTTTCCCAGGAGGAGGGGGAGGGGGGGGGGGGGGGGGGGGGGGGGGGGGGGGGTGGGAGTGAGTTATATCCCAAGGGAAAAGCAATAACAAGGAACTCAGTTATACTTTTTTTTTTTCACGTCAGCCGCTGACATACGCGTGGTATCATTGGTATAACTGCACCGGAAACCGAAATGCAAACTTGGGGAGGGGGGGGGGGGGGGGGGGGAGACGACAACAAGGCAAACGGTTTTTTAAACTCCAAGCGATGATAGGTGTTTTGCCCATAATCATCGCCATTTTTCCTGAAGAAGGACAACTGTAGTTTCCTATCAGGGAGAACAGGAGAAAAGCAGTTCTGATTCTTAGGGATATAACGACTATGACAGTTATTTGTTTTGTTAGCGCTGTTCTCCTGAAGGACGATAACAGGAAAAAAAAAAAAAAAAAAAAACCCCACCCCCCACCCCCACACACACACTCATGACGTCATTCTGCTCCATTATTCACACTCAGCAGCTTCTGGCTTCTGTCTGTCGCCTGAACTGACGCCGGTTTGCAAAGAGTTCGAGGCGAGAGCTGACAGTGTATGTGGATTACATGTCGTACTGCTAAAGAACATTTTCTGAACTACACTATGTAGGCATTTTCCCCCCAAAAACGCTTACCACAAAGTTTGCAGCTCAAAAGTCTCAGGTAAAGCGTTGCCGGAGCACCTCCCAAATGTCAAACTGTATTAAGCTAGCTACGGTATTAGCTTCAGACAACGAGCATCTGGGCACTAACGATCGGATGCTTTGTCACGCGCCTAACTTCAGAGAGATCGTTCCATCGCTGCAAGTTGCACCGGATATGCCAACGGAATGGACAAATTCAGGACTGCTTGCTATCATAACAGATCCTGTAGCCTGTTCACTGCGTAAGGCTGGAATCAAACTAATGTCTCTGCTTCTTTTGTAATGCTCGGAAGACGAACGGAACTAAAGCTCTTGGAATAGCTAACTAAACGACATACGAGTGTCGATATGCCGTTCGCTGCATGTTACGAGCGTATAATATCCCCGGTTCTGCTGTAACGGCCAATGGTGCACAAATAATCTCTCTCTCTCTCTCTCTCTCTCTCTCTCTCTCTCTCTCTCTCTCTCTCTCTCTCTCTCTCTCTCTCTCTCTCTCTCTCTCTCTCTCTCGCTCGCTCGCTCGCTCGCTCGTCCGATTTCCAATTCTTTCAGTTCGTTTCAAACACTGGCAGAATTTTGAAACAATGTGTCTTGTCACACACTTGAGCATTGCATCTCTTAAAGCACACTGCGACCAAACAGGAGTTAGAGAAGGAAGAAGAAGAAGAAGAAGAAGAAGAAGAAGAAGAAAACACTTATGCTGTACAGTTGCATTTGCTGTATTGCATTTAATCGTCCACAGCTTGCTAAAAACATTGATGAATTTGTAGCGTGGAGTCGAACTAAGATTTCGCAAAGGCTTTCAAGAGAGAACATAATTATCTAGTACATTGTCTTTCTTCGAAAGCTTTCAATCTGTGATTGTCTTTCTTCGAAAGCTTTCAATCTGTGAACTTCGGTCAGATCTGTGTCACCAACTGGCCTTTGAAATCAACGGTCGATAGCAACGTATAGGTGTAGACAATACTTTGTTTGTTTGTTTGTTTGTTTTGTTTGCAAAAAAAAAAGGTGTGCCACATGGACCAATTCTTGATCCGGTTCTTTTTCCCATTGAAGCTGGATGATTTATTGCTTGTAGATCACACATTTTATGACTGGCTGATGATACTATTACCCATTACTCTCATCAAAATCTACAGTACCTATTCGAAAATCCTCACAGTAAACGGTTTATCAGCGACAACGACAAACACAGCAATACGAAATTATAAAAAGTACAAAAAAAGAAAACGTTTTGTGAAAATTAAAAAAAAAAAAAAAAACATCCTTCCAACCATTTGTGAGTGAAACTGCAAAATAACAAGGTATAGTCTTTTAGACTCGAAGTATTAAAACAGATCATACGTAACATTGGAATAATCTCATCGACTGACTACGCAAACAAACTGCTAAAACAGATAGCTATTGTACGCCTGGTACGGGCATCATATGATCATGTATTGACGTTCTGGGACAGTGCTACTAGTAACATATTTACGGCACTCGTTTGTCGTAATCATTGTGCCCTAATACTGTCCCTACAGAACTAGCATATCGCCAAACAGAAGACATCAGCAGTCTCTGAGTTCCCTACACCTGAAACACAGGTTAAGCCTCAATCAGTATTAGACTGATGGCCGAATTCACGACAAGAATGATACTTCATAATATAAGGTATCAGTTCCCACTGAAAAGCAAGCGAACTGTCAACAAAGTTGATGGATTTTTTAAAAAAAAAAACTCTTATAGCCACGATTCGAGTCAATCAAATCA
This sequence comes from Conus betulinus, assembly GCA_016801955.1. NCBI lineage: Eukaryota > Metazoa > Mollusca > Gastropoda > Neogastropoda > Conidae > Conus > Conus betulinus. Next base: position 57,068 of record JADBJO010008050.1, on the reverse strand, counting down.
AACTTTTACAACTTCGTGGACTTCGTAACCAGGTCTTTGAAGTAGACCGAAAATGCAAAAGGAAAAAAACATTATCAAGCATACATTCAAAACAACGAACAGAGAAAGTACTGATCTCTCTCTCTCTCTCTCTCTCTCTCTCTCTCTCTCTCTCTCTCTCTCTCTCTCATACCTTTTTTTTTTTTAAATTAGTGGCGACAAAACATCGGGTAGGGTTTCTGCACTTCAGAGACAAGTGACGGACCATATGGGAGAGCCCGTCACACTGAATGTCGGTACGTCGATGATTTCTACCCGTTTGTCCCATATTTTCATGTACGAGTCGTTTGCTCAGTATCGGCTGGGAAGAACGAGAACTCTGCAGATACGGAGTTGATCTTTTTCCTGTGGGTGAAGCGACCATACTCGTGTTGTCGTTCTGGTGATTATGATTGCCACTCTGTCAGTAAGACTTAGCCATGAGGAGGTCAATCCAGGTTCTCAAGCTATGAGCGCCACGAAACGGACACGTCTCAACAGTCATCGTTCTTCTGTGGAGACTAGCGGACACAAGAAGCCCTCAGAAAACGAAGCAGAAGACGACCCGACTCTGACCGACGTCACAAGCACCTTGAAAGGCATGCGCAAGGACACAGAAGGAAGAGTTGATAACTTCCGCTTACTGTCTGCTATATAACACTCACCACACACACACACACACACACAGAGGCAACGATAATCATGGCGCAGCCAGTGTTAGGTAGGTACCCAAGGTCTGACCAGCGCATTGCGCTAATGCCTAGGTCAGACCTCTGCTAAGTCGTAGCCCACGAGACCCTCTTCTTAACTTCTCTCGTCTGAGTCATTAACTCATTTATCCATCTTTCGAATCGTGCGCAGTGTGGTCTCGAAACATTAGCCGGTGTGAATGGAGGCGTAATATGGACTAGTTCACACACAGTGACACCTGCTTGATGAAACTGAAACTGAAACGTCTGCAATGCTCTACGACTGTTGTTTTCTCTTTGCACAACGAAGTTACAGCACAGTACAGCTGATCAGCAATTCATTTTTTTTTTTTATTTAAAGAAAAGCGAAAAAAAAGCAAAAGGCGCCAAGATGTACACGAACTTCTTACAGAATAAACTTAGGACCTGAACAACAAACTTGCAAGGAAAGCAGCAGACATGAGTGGGCTGGAAGTCGAGATTATGAGTGATCATCGTCTGTGTCTCCTGTATGCTTATATCTTCTTTCCTAGTGTCGTCCTTGCATTAGTTTTCGTCATTTATCGTCAAGGATGATTACCGGGAATGTTGGGAAGCTCAGGTTTGACTGCGATGCGTGTCGTAACTTAATTTTTTTTTTTTTTTTTTTTTTTTTTTTTTTTTTTACAAATGTACATCAGTAAATGTAAGACACGGATCTGGATGGTAGGAAGTGCTGACAAAAGAAGAAGAAGAAAAGAGGAGAGAAAAAGAAAGGGGAGGACAAAAAAAAAAGGGAAAAAAAAAAAAAAAAAACAAAAAAAAAAAAAAAAAAAAAAGGGGGCAGGATGCCCTTATCGGAGAAAAGCTAAGTGGTGAGCCGGGTTTTTACACATTTTTTACATACATATCTACGATGCCTACCTCTGTCTGCCTGTCTGTCTATTTGTCTGTCTGTCTGTCTGTCTCTCTCTCTCTCTCTCTCTCTCTCTCTCTCTCTCTCCCTCTCTCTCTCTCTCTCTCTCTCTCTCTTCTTTCTTTCTCTCTCTCTCTCTCTCCTGGAAAAAAAACTGTGAGAAAAGAAAATGATGAAGTCTTTTGTCTCATTTATGTTGTTCTATTTATATAAGCAGCACATTATTCGAGTGAGAGTGTCAGTACACCACACATTAGAACACTAACAAACCCAGACACTTTGTATCAAGCACCAAAACACTAAAATCAGCAAAACGTGTCCATTTATGAGAAAACATACAGACAACGGATGGTGTGTAAGGGACTGATTGGTGAAGGAAAAAAAAGAGGGAAAAATAGAAATAGTAGTGGAAAAAATTTTTCCGCTTTTTTTTTTTTTTTTTTTCCTTTTTTGGCAGATGAAGAGGACAGTGTGAAGCACCAAAAAATGAAGAGGTGGATTTCGGCCTTGGGGGGGGGGGGGGGGGGGGGGGGGGGGGGGAGAGGGGGGGGCTGGAAGTACGTTGAAGAAGGATAGGCAACGCCTCCCGAAGGTCTGCAGACGCTCTGACGACTTCCAGACAGCCATCCTCCGCGATGACTGTTCCCAGCAAGTGCGCGACGTCAGGAAGAAGCTGGTTCCCTGTCTCAAAGAAGCGCGAGACAAAAAAAAAAAAAAAAAAAAAAAGAAACAGGACAGTTTCAAAGTTTTCGATCGCCTGGTGAACGGTAGTAAAAAAAAAAAAAAAAAAAAAAAAAAAAAAAAAGTTTGATTACAATCCACACGATACCATCTCGAACACCAAAATAATGGTACGGAAAGCTGGGATGAAATCTGACCACGGCTCAAAACTTGGGAAGAGCTGACCCTTGTGTTTGCGTCAATCAAAGCCACGGAACGCCAGAGTGAGTTTAACAGAAACGAGCTGACCTATGTTGATGAGAACATGAACGACACGTGAAGCATCGAAATCTGGCTATGTGCGCTCTCAACATTGTGCCGTTCGTTATTCGATCCATGAATTCCAGCCACACAGGGATAACAATGTCAGTGAAGTTTGTGTTGTGTATGATTCTCACAAACTCATTCTCGCTTTTCCGATGATAGTATGAATGATACGACCAAGATCACCCATTTCCTCACCGGAAAAAAGCGCGGGAATGAGTATCATCGGTGATTAATCTAGCTGCAGCGATGCTGACCGAAAGCAGACATGTGACAATACCAAAAAAAAAAAAAAAAAAAAAAAAAAAAAAACCAAAAAAAACTTCTTTTCTTGCCTCCAAAGTTCAAGGTATTCCACCTCAATCTAATCACCCAGATTCATTTTTCCCTTTGCGAGAGTTCCATCTTAGTTTCTTTCTCGAGGCTTTGTAAAGGCTTTTAATCTGTCTTTGTTTCCGAAGCATGAAAGCTCGTGCAAGCCTGCTTTTGAATCTACCCAAGCATGGGAGATAACCTTGGATGTGGATCCCATGCTAAAGGCTGAAGCCTCGCGCGTGGGGTTGTGAGCTGCGCGATGAGAAATGGCATCGGGTACTAGACTGGCGGTCACTGGCGTTGCGGGTCGCTGCTAACGATGAAAAACGCTCCCGTTCCCGATATTTCCAGTCGCTCTCCGCTGACGCGGGTATTGCTCGTGCTGTTTCCGCCATTGCGGTAACTAATACCATGATTCTCATCGCGCAGTCAGGGAGCTACAGTCGCCTTTGGTGTGGTATCCCCACACCACCCGTAGCTCAAAACTCGCCCATCGCTTGTGCACAGAGCGGCTCACGGCGCAGCTCTAAGTTGTAGCCTAAGCCTGATTAACAGAAGAAAAAAAAAAAAGAGGAAGAAGAAGAGAAGAGAGAAGAAAGAGTTGATGCATATGAACACTAAAGTAACTGAGAATAAATGTTTATTTCTTCTCGATAAAGGCTGTTATGGGATGACGAAAACAATGCTGCACAAAAAGCTTTTTTTGAGTGTCAAGAGGTTTCCGGTATGGTGATTGTAATGCTGCAAGATTTACCGGCAAAAGTTTTCACTTGAAACTGATGCGATTGTGTTTCTCTGAGTAGACTCCCTTACCACAGCTGCCCATATATCATATTATGAACTAGGTCATTCAGAAGAGTGTACCCCTCTCGTTAACATGAAAACTACGGGTATCATTAATCGTAAACAACAAAATCCACAACACACTGTATTCGATACAAGACATTTTGATTTTCAGTTCCATTTTCAGTTCCATTTTCAGTGCCCGCGCGCTCAACGGAGCACAACTTTGTCTTCGTCAGGGTTGTATCTAAAGCAGACTGACTTAAGATACAACGTGACTGATTATTTCATAATGTCAACAACAACAACAAAAAGTCCATTACACGCGAAAGGAGGCGAATACACGAAATTCTGCATGCAGGTGCAAACCACCTCATTTTCATATCGATTTTTGTTTTCCGTGACACAAGAGATCAAAATCAATCAAGAAAGTAATATCAGTAAAGCTGTCTGGCGTGATGCGTGATCATACTCTTTTCTCTACGATTTAAACTCAGCAGATTTACCAGAAGCGTTTCAGCCTACCCTCTGCCTCATTGAGGTGGACAATCACCTGGCACCTGGTTCGGGTAGAATTTCATGATTGCGTACTACGGAAGCCCAGTGTGTGATGATCGCATCAAAACGGATGAAGATTTACAGAGCAAAGTGATGGGTTGATGATGAATACCCCCAAGAGAAAAAGAAAAGTCAGAAAATGTCTTGCAAAATTTCGTACGGCATTCAGACGGCTTCATGTTATTTACTTTATTTATTGTCCCCCACCCCCACCCCTCCCCCCTTGCAACTCTATCTACTAAAAAGAAAGTATAAGCGCGCGCGAGCGTACACACACACACACACACACACACACACACACACACACACATACACACACACACGCA
>JADBJO010008050.1:40000-42500 GCA_016801955.1 Conus betulinus | reverse complement strand
TCTGTAAAGCAGAGAAATTCACAAACAGATCACACTGAACAAAGGCAAAATGAGGGGAAAGCAAGCGCTGCTAAGAGTAAAACAGAACCTTGTTCCAGTCTGTCCAGAGGCGCCTTTCGCCCACCCGTTCGGCCTCATCAGCAAGAACCCTGGAGAGAGTGTCGGTCAAACGTTTTGGCGCAGCAAATAAAGTCAAGCCACTTGTAATTTTGCGGCACTCCCACCACTAAGTGGTTCAAAAGCACAGTCCAATACCATCCGAAAGGAGACACCGAAGGGGCTACAAGGTAAGGTACGGTCATGTTGCTTCAAGCCCAGCCGACCGCAAAGGGCCATGTCAGGGCTGTCACCGCGTTGAAGTCAACTCACAAGTCCTTCATTCACACAGCTCTTTGAAATACATCTTCTGAAAACCCATCCGAATTTTTGCTTTAAAAAAAAAAAAAAAAAAAAAGAAAAAAAAAATCTTTCTACTATAACATATCAGATCCGATGAAAAATGTCAATCACATGGAAAGAATTGTGAAGAAAAGAAGTTTATAAAAACTCAACTCAATACGTTGTGTGTACTAGCCTAAACATAGGGGCACATCTTGGAACCTATGCTTGAGGATCCATTTTAGGAGACACGGGTTACGACTCGAAATGAGCAGAAAGAGTTGTGAAGAAAATAAGTTGTATAAAAAACTGAAATCATGACGTACTGTACTAAACATACGGGTATTTCTTTGAACCTCACGTGAGGATCCGTGTGTGGAGACATGGGCTACAAATCGAAATGAGAGAAAAAAAGAATGTGAAGAAAATAAGACGCGCATAAAAATTCAACTCAATACATGATGTGTACTAAAAACGTAGGGGTACATCTGCGAACCTATGCTTGAGGATCCATGTAAGGAGGATATGGAGATCCAAAGATGTCAACAATCTGTGTGGACAGTTAAACCGTTGTAAACAACCTCAGCGTTGTCAATCACCAAAACCTGGCGGCCTTCTGGTGGATCTCTTAAGAGATACAATCTCCCCTTGACTGACTAAACAATAATATGTTATGGATAAGTAAAGGGGAGGCGGGGGGGGGGGGGGGGGGGGGTAGGACTAGTGTATATGCAAAAACATATGATTTTAAAGGTTCAGTGAAATAGAGAGACAGACCAGACGAGACATTTTGATGGGTTAGATGAAAAGGGGGCCCAAAAAAAATCACATAATTCGAAGCTTTGAACTATTTGAACAGGACTGTGATTATCACGTGAATACACTGTTGACAGCATTCTTACACCGGGAGGAAAAGTGGTGGGATTGTGTGTGTGTGGGGGGGGGGGGGGGGGGGGGGGGGGGGGGGGATGTCTTTCAAAAACTTTAAACTGCAGGCACCGACAGAGGATGTATTTCTTAAAGCCTGTAACGGTCTACTAAGTACATATGTAATTACAGACAACTGTTGCCATTGGACGAATTCTGAGAAAAAGAACAGCAAGGAAGTACGTATGAAGCTACAGAGCATTGCTACAATCGCAAGAAATCTTAGAAAAAGGGCAGCTACTAGGTACATATGAAGCTACAGAGCATTGCTACAATCGATAGAATTCTAAGAAAAGAGCAGCTACCAAGTAGATACGAAGCTACAGATATTGCCACTGGACGCATTCTAAGAAAGGGGCAGTTACAAAGTAGAAATGAAGTCACAGAGAATTGTTACTACCGGACGCATTCTGAGAAAAATGCAGCTGCTAAGTATAAGTTACAGAAAAACTGTTACCACTGGAGGAACTCTGAGAAACGAGTCGCTACGAAGTAAGATGTAGTAAACGCTTCGGAGCCTGCTTTTAATGAAGCAGGAATAAATCGATCCACAATCCAATCCGCGACATCCCAGAAAAGGGACACACAAGCTGTAACCAGTAACTGGGAAAGACAACTCAACCTTACACTTGTAATCCCCTAACAGAGAGCTGCGACTGAATTGAATGGGACAGCTTTTCAACCTTTGATTTCACCAGTTCCGCTGGATGGAAGGAGACGCCAAGAGGGGAGTTTGATATCGACAAATCAAAGTCTAACACAAAAAGTTTAAAAAAAAAAAAAAAAAAAAAAAAAAAAAAAAAAAAAAAAAAAAAAGAAAAAAAAGAAAAAAAAAAAAAAAAAGGTGGAATCTTCTCCTCTACCTTTGGCATCCGACATTAATGTCGTCCTGGTGATCTCTACCAGAGAAGTACTTTCACGTGAGGGTTGATGATGGATCGGAGCGAGACGATAAGCAGGCAAGGAGCTGGATTTCAAATTCCAGCTCTTAAAGATAAATCAATCCTTTTATGTCGCTCAGAACAGGCCCGGGTTTTGTTTTTTCTTTTTTCCTTTCTTTTCTTTCTTTCTTTTTTTTTTTTTTTTTTTTTTTGTTGTTGTTGTTGCGGAACTTGTAGCAGTTTTAACGACACAGACTTTATTGTTAGATGTACCAGCGTCTAGTCTGTCTACCCAGTGCTCATTTGTCTTGATC
>JADBJO010008050.1:32500-37500 GCA_016801955.1 Conus betulinus | reverse complement strand
TACTCATAATGGAATCATTTCACTACAGTTGTACTCATAAAGAAATAATTTCGCTTACAGTTGTACTCATAAAGGAATAATTTCACTTACTGTTGTTCTCATAAAGGAATAAGTTCATTTACAGTTGTACACATAAAGGAATAATTTCGCTTACAGTTGTACTCATAAAGGAATAATTTCATTTACTGTTGTTCTCATAAAGGAATAATTTCATTTACAGTTGTACACATAAAGGAATAATTTCATTTACAGTTGGACTCATAAAGGAATAATTTCACTTACAGTTGTACTCATAAAGGAATAATTACACTTACAGTTGTACTCATAAAGGAATAATTTCACTTACAGTTGTACTCATAAGGAATAATTTCACTAACAGTTGTACTCATAAAGGAATAATTTCACTTACAGTTATACTCATAAAGGAATTATTTCACTTACAGTTGTACTAATAAAGGAATAATTTCACTTACAGTTGCACTCATAAAGGAATAATTTCACTAACAGTTGTACTCATAAAGAAATAATTTCACTTACAGTTGTACTCATAAAGGAATCATTTCACTTACAGTTGTACTCATAAAGGAATAATTTCATTTACAGTTGTACTCATAATAAGGAATAATTTCACTTACAGTTATACTCATAAAGGAATAATTACACTTACAGTTGTACTCATAAAGGAAATAATTTCACTTACAGTTATACTCATAAAGGAATTACTTCCCTTACAGTTGTACACATAAAGGAATAATTCACTTACAGTTGTACTCATAAAGGAATAATTTCACTAACAGTTGTACTCATAAAGGAATAATTTCACTTACAGTTGTAGTTATGAAGGAATAATTTCATTTACAGTTGTACTCATGAAGGAATATTTCACTTACAGTTGTACTCATAAAGGAATAATTTCACTTACAGTTGTACTCATAAAGGAATAATTTCACTTACAGTTGTACTCATAAAGGAATAATTTCACTTACAGTTGTACTCATGAAGGAATAATTTCATTTACAGTTGTACTCATGAAGGAATAATTTCACTAACAGTTGTACTCATGAAGGAATCATTTCACTTACAGTTGTACTCATAATGGAATCATTTCACTTACAGTTGTACTCATAAAGGAATAATTTCACTTACAGTTGTACTCATAATGGATAAAGGAATAATTTCACTTACTTTCGTTGTTCTCATAAAGGAATAAACTTACTGTTGTTCTCAAAAATAAAGGAATAATTTCATTTACAGTTGTACACATAAAGGAATAACTTCACTAACAGTTGTACTCATAAAGGAATAATTTCACTAACAGTTGTACTCATAAAGAATAATTTCACTTACAGTTGTACTCATAAAGGAATAATTTCACTTACAGCTATACTCATAAAGGAGTAATTTCACTTACAGTTGTACTCATAAAGGAATAATTTCACTAACAGTTGTACTCATAAAGAATTAATTTCATTTACAGTTGTACTCATAAAGGAATAATTTCACTTACAGTTGTACTCATAAAGGCATAATTTCACTTACAGTTGTACTCATAAAGGAATAATTTCATGTACAGTTGTACTCATAAAGAAATAATTTCACTTACAGTTGTTCTCATAAAGGAATAATTTCACTTACAGTTGTACTCATAAAGAAAATAATTTCATTTACGGTTGTACTCATAAAGGAATAATTTCACAATTTACAGTTGTACTCATAAAGGAATCATTTCACTTACAGTTGTACTCATAAAGGAATCATTTCACTTTACAGTTGTACTCATAAAGGAATCATTTTCATTTACAGTTGTACTCATAAAAATCATTTCACTTTACAGTTGTACTCATAAAGGAATCATTTCACTTACAGTTTTTACACTCATAAAGGAATCATTTCACTTACAGTTGTACTCATAAAGGAATCATTTCATTACAGTTATACTACATAAAGGAATCAATTTCACTTACAGTTGTACTCATAAAGGAATCAATTTCACTTACAGTTGTACTCATAAAGGAAACTTACAGTTGTACTCATAAAGGAATCATTTCACTTACAGTTGTACTCATAAAGGAATCATTTCACTTACAGTTATTACTCATAAAGGAATCATTTCACTTACAGTTGTACTCATAAAGGAATTTCTTCACTTACAGTTATACTCATAAAGGAATAATTTCAATTACAGTTATACTCATAAAGGAATAATTTCACTGTACAGTTATACTTAAAGGAATAATTTCACTTACATCAAAAAGGAATAATTTCACTTACTTGACACATAAAGAGCGGTATTCTATCACTTACAGCTTGCACTCGAAAGGAATAATTTCACTTACAGCAATACTCATAAAGGAATCATTTCATGAAAAGTTTACTATCAATACAAAGAATCTTTCACTTCTGAGTTGTATCCTTCATAAAGGAATAATTGTCACTTACCAATCAAACTCATAAAGGAATTCATCACAGTTATACTCATAAAGGAATAATTTCACTTACAGTTGTACTCATAAAGGAATTATTTCACTTACAGTTATTTGTTGTTGTTGTTGAATCATTTCACTTGCTTAATGATAAAAATTTAGCGCCGATTCAGCTGATCGCCAGGTCCAAGTTACCTCCCTTTACACAACTGTGTGCAGAGGAGAGAGAGAGAGAGAGAGAGAGAGAGAGAGAGAGAGTTGGGGTGGTAGGGGAGATGTCGGTGGCTTTACTTTCGCTTGACATTCTTAATCCATTTCACAGCTTCTCCATCTCTCTCACGATCTGGGCGCAAAACACGAACAGCACATCGTTAGCCGTCGACACACACCAATAACGGTTCCGAGAGCGAAACTATGACGTCATAATGATTGCGCAGAACTTCCACAAACTTTTAAGGCGAGCTGAGGTGAAATATCGTTGGGGTGTTGAAGCAAGTGAAGCACACGATATTATTCATTCCGCCCACAAGAGAGAGAGAGAGAGAGAGAGAGAGAGAGAGAGAGAGAGAGAGGAGAGAGAGAGAGAGAGAGACAGAGAGAGAGAGAGACAGACAGACAGACAGACAGACAGACAGAGAGACAGACAGAACAGAGAGAGAAAGAACTTTAGAGTGATTCTCCCCTTCTATTGTTCGTTGGTTCTGATCGATGTATTTCAAATGGTTTTGAACGTTTGAGGCAGAACATTCACGTGACGTCAAAGGATCAAACGACATATGTACAGGTGAAACAGGTACACGATCGTTCCGGATTTCCAGGTTCCCAGAATTATCCGAAAAAGAACTAGAATCTGCCACAAGCTTTCAGAAGCTCCTTTTAGAATGTTCCGTGCATTTGTTTTCTTTATCATGTACTTTAGGATTTTTTATTGACACAACTATATTGTGTGCAAAGATCTTCCTAAATTGAATTTAAAACGCATTAGAAAATAATATGCACCGTATTACACACACACACACACACACACACACACACACACACACACACACACACACACACACACACACACACTATATTGGTTATTTTGAATGCACCCACAAATTTGTGTACACATATATTTCTTTAAGAAGAAGAATAACAACCACACACACACACACACACACACACACACAGAGACAGAGAGAGAGAGAGAGATGAGAGAGAGGAGAGAGAGGAGAGAAGAGAGAGAAGAAGAAGAAGAAGAAAGAAGAAGAAGAAGAAGAAGAAATGCGTGGAAAAAAAAAATGTATCACGAAGCATAGTAAGGTTATGCTTAAGATATGTACTCTAAGGCATGCGTTGTAGGTATGTTATGTATCTTATGTTCACGATACTAATATGGTTTTCTTCCTTACATAATCATTCATAACTAAACATTTCCTTCGCAATTATCACGAACATATGAACAACCTCCAAAGCTGAATACAAACACACAAAAGTATGAATTCTACTTCAGGACCTACAACTAGAACCAGTGCTAGCACTAACAGTTCTACAAAAGATAACAATTCACATCGTCCCGGCCCTCATATACAGCACCAATGACAAGGTTAAGGAGAAGAACTAAAAAATCTACAAGTAAAAATATATTATGGAACCAACAGCCTCTAATCTCAGTTTTGATTAATTCAAATTGCAGCTGTCTGAATTCTTCAACTCCGTGTCATTTTTTTTTTTTCTAAAAAAACATTTTCATTGCAACAAAGTTTGGCATGGTGGACTGATTCAACTTACACTTCGACAAGTCATATTTTGCAAAGCAGTAAATATGAAATTTAAAAAAAAAAAAAAAAAAAAAGTAGGAACCATTTTTTGTTTTTAATCGCAGAGCTCCCAAAGAACGAGTTTCGTCATCTTAGAAAATGTACATCTGTTTTTGTCACTTGACGCTGAACTGATGCACGAAAACTTTGGACAGTATCACAATTGTCATCTTTTCCTGATTCAGAAAAAAACCAACTACAACAACAACAACAACAAAAAAAAACACCATCACCCTACTGCAATTAAAGTTCTCCTTTCAGTCCTAGAAAGACGATTCAAAACCCCACCTACCGTCAATGTACTGAATTCTCTCCATCTTTTCGAAGGTCTTGATTATTTCCCACGTTTTGCAACCTTTAAACTTGTTTAAAACATGACTTCATATCCTTTTGGAACTGAATACATTTTTTTTAAGCCGAAAAAGACAATCTTTGCCCGATTTATCAACAGATACAACGCCAAATTATCATCTCTAGATACATCAGTTACGCGGCTGACTTTCTGTAGCCTACTATTCTAATCCGTTCGGCAGTCGCCACATTCGCTTAGAAAATTTGCAAATGTACAAGACTCCACAAAATATACCGATTACCACTGTTTGTTATTAAAAGCAAATTGATTCTGCCTTTCAGCTAATACAGCTGGTAAGTCACCATTACCACTTTTGCTCTGCTTCACGACAGAAGTCTTAATACGCATGCAGTGAGTGTTCATCCCACAGAGAGAGAGAGAGAGAGAGAGAGAGAGAGAGAGAGAGAGAGAGAGAGAGAGAGA
>JADBJO010008050.1:20000-25000 GCA_016801955.1 Conus betulinus | reverse complement strand
ACAGACAGGCAAACAGACAGACAGACAGATAGACAGACAGACAACAGACAGACAAATAGATAAATATATAGACAGACAGGCAGGCAGACCGACAGACAGAGAGACAGATAAACAGACAGACAAATAAACAGATAAATGGACTGACATACACACAGTACAGACTTAGCAAGGATTGAGAGAGAGAGAGAGAGAGAGAGAGAGAGAGAGACAGAGACAGAGACAGAGACAGAGAGACAGAGAGAGAGAGAGAGAGAGGTATGGGTGGAGACTGAAGGCTGATGATACTGTGGGCGCTGTTGTTGTTGTATAAGCGCAAATGTCTCTCCCACATCATACGGGCAGGGGCTATCGAATCCTCTTGTCCATACAATCCTTCGTGAACGCCTGTCCAGTAGAGTCCTGTAAACAAAAACCCTACGTACACCACGCCTGCCCAGTGTCGGTTTTCGATCCCTGGGCGGCCTCTGCGACTCATCAGCAGCAGACAGCGGCCCGGCTGAGTCTGCCCGCCCGTGAATCTAACACAGACCGCCACCTATCATCATCATACAACGGCCTTCCTACTCGCACACTGAGGGGGAAGAGAGGTGTGTGTGTGTGTGTGGGGGGGGGGAGGGAGATCAGGGAGGAGGGGGGAAGGGGGAAGGGGGGGGGGGGGGAGGGAAAAACCACTGTTCAAAAAATGGAGAAGAAAAAAAACTGTAGAGAAATAAATAGCAAAAAAAATTATATATATATATATATATATATAATGACAAAAATTAGCTAAGAATAATCAATAGATTTTTAAAGTGGACTTTATTCCATGTAAAAGAGAAAGAAAATCTTCTTTTAAAGAAGAAGAAAGAAGAAAAAGAAAAGAAAGAAAGAAAAGAAAAGAAAGAAAGAAACAAAACAAAGAAAGAAAAAGACCAAAGAAAAAAAGGCAAGGCTTGAAGGAGGAGGGAGAGGAAGAATCTGTTATGAGATCAATCGGGCTTACAAAAAACACTGAAATGTTTCAGGGGGAAAAAGGTCTTCAACACAAGCCTTTAAAGGAAGCGAGTCTGTCGGTAGGCACATCTGAGACAGACACACAGACACAGACCAACATATTCCGGTAGAAACAAGTCTTCAAAGGAAGTAGATAACTGTTCGGAAATACTCCTGGTACTGACAAAGAACGAAAGGCCCCAAAAGTCCCCGGTAGAAAGAAAACTCGTGGAGAGCGTGGCAGCAGAGAGTCCTCAGAAGAGAAGCCCCCTTCAAGCAAGTGTTTCGGCCCTTATCTCCTGACACTCTCGGAGGGGGGGGGGGGGGGGGGGCACACCGGTTCATGACTCCGGATGTCCCTCTGCTGCCCCTTTTTTCACATCTTTTGGGACGAGTCATTGCTGGTATTCGAACCCATGACCTTCTGGACATGCTCATTTTCCACTCCATGACTCGCACTCTAACCACTGAGCCACTGGGACACCTGATATTTGTAGGGAAAGTTAAGCCTTATGAAGTTCACTTTTGTTCCTCCTTGACCAGATCCAGCTTGAATACCTCTCTGCCGCTTCTGCCATTGCTTCAGGGCTCTGGTTTTTTCCCTCCCTGCAACTGAGAGCTGTTTCATGAGGCTGTATGCAGACGTTCCTACAAACCCCCTAGCTCCAGTTTCTGCAGTGAGGACTTTGACCTGATAGCCTTTTTCTCCTCCGGCTGTTTGCCAGATCAGCATACTTTTCAGTCTTGTAGATTTGAGCTGCCTCCATTCTGTGCTCATATGGCACCGTGAGTTCGATCATGATCAGCTGCTTGGTGACTGAGAGTGGACTACTATGTCTGGTCCCATGCCACTCTTGCTGATGATCTCTGGGTGACTCTTCCATTGATTTGATACATGTCTTGTAAGGGAGGCAATTGTTTGGTTGGGAGATACATCCTGTGTGAAAGACCAGAACGTTAGATAAGAAGTCTGTTACATGGGAGGGAATATACGTTGGGATATAATCTGGTACAGACAAAAAAGAGTGAAGGACTATTATATTGAATAAGGAGTCTTTGCACGAAAAGAATCTATGCTGGAATATAACCTAGTTGAGGCAAAGAGAGAGAGAGAGACCCAGAGTATTCAGTAAGGTCTTCTACATGGAGGGAATCCTATATTGGAATATAATCTAGAATCGATAACGGGTGAAAGACCAGATTGTTAACTAAGAAATATGTACATGGAAAGAATCTATGCTGGAATATAATATAGTTTTGACATAGAGTGAAGACCAGAATGGTATATAAGAAGTCTTTACACGAAGGGAATCTAATGCTGGAATAATAATAATAATCTAGTTCAGGCAAAGAGTGAAAGACCAGAATGTTGAATAAGAAGTCTGTTACATGGAGAGAATCTATGCTGGGATATAATCTAGTACTGACAAAAAGTGAGGGAACAGAATGTTAAATAACAAGTCTTTTACATAGAAGGAGTCTATCCTGGAACATAATCTAGTACTGACGAAGCGTGAAAGAACTGAAGGCTAAATAAGAAGTCTGCATATGCAGGGAAACTATGCTGGAATATGATATAGTACAAAGAATGAGAGACCAGAATCATAAAGTCTTAAAACTGAAGGGAATCTATGCTGGAATATAATCAACTGAAGGGAATCTATGCTGGAATATAATCTAGTATTGACAAAGAGTGAAAGACCAGAATGGTAAATACGAAGTTTTTACATGCAGGGAATCTGTGCCGCGGAAAATAACTCTAGTACAAAGAGTGAAAGACCAGAATGGTAAATAAGAAGTCTTTAAACCGAAGGGAAATCCATGTTGGAATATAATCTAGTTTAGAAAAAGAGTGAAAGATCAGAATCTTACATAAGAAGTCCCAACGTATAAGGAATCTATGTTGGAATATAAGCTAGTATAGACAAAAACAGTGAAGGACCAGAATGTTAAAAATAAGAAGTCAGTATATGAAAGGAATCTATGTTGGAATATAATCTAGTACAGACAAAGAGTGAAAGACCAGAACGGTCAATAAGAAGTCAATACGGGTGGGAATCTGTCCTGGAATATAGTCTAGTGTTGACAGAACGTTCTCGTGAAACCCGTCTTTGTAAGGAAGGCAATATTTGTAAGGGAAACACATCGAGCAGAGACAAAGAACGACAGACCAGAATGCTCCACAAACACAAGTCTTTAAACAGAACTGCACAGAGCAGCTTGCAAAAGTGAAACGACTGCAGAGGGAAATCTAAACAAATCTTAAATAAATGTCAGCGAACCGCCCAGAGAAACGTGGACAAACGAGTCACAAGACAACACACGACGCGCTTCGACCTCTTAGGTCTTCCTCAGGTGAAACAAAAAACGAACAAAATAACGAAAATGCACTTAGCTTTGATCCCTTCAGATTGCTTCTGAGTTCAGCGCAGGGGGGGGGGGGGGGGGGGGGGGGGGGGGGGGGAGGGGGGGGAGCCTTTAATGGTAAGTTTCGAAGTACGATTACTTCAGGCGGAAGTATATGAAAAAAAATTGTTGAAATAAACAGCCGCCAGACGAAGGTCATGAACTCTTAGATGCCCAGTCTCAACTTCTTGCTCTTTCTTTCAGACAGGAGATAAATAAACAAACAAACAAGCAAGCAAGCAAACGCGTCAATAATGGGGGATCCAAACAAATGCAGGTAAACAATTCATCAGGTACCAAGCAAAGGACTGAACAGGGATCTCAAAAGAAGAGCGTCGGGAGAAAGAAAGCAGAGGGGAGAAGGAGAGATGGGATTGAAGGGGGGGGGGGGGGGGACATAAAAATGCAAATGTCAAATCCTTCACCGACAGCCATAGGTGTACCACACGGCACTACACTGTATAGCTGCACTACGCTAGCACCTCACTGCTAGTTATATTGCGACTGGCACCTCACTGCATAGTTATATTGCGATGGCACCTCACTGTCTAGTTTTATTGCGATGGCACCTCAATGTACAGTTATATTGGTATTGCACCTCACTGTATAGTTATATCATTGCACCTCTCGGCATAGTTATATTGTTATTGCACCCCACTGCATAGTTATATTACGATGGCACCTCACTGTATAGTTATATTGCGATTGCACCTCACTGTATAGTTATATTACGATTGCACCTCACCGTATAGTTATATTACGATGGCAGCACACTGCCATAGTTATATTACGATAGCACCTCACTGTATAGTTATATTGCGATGGCACCTAACTGTATAAGTATATTGCGATTGCACGTCACTGTATAGTTGTATCCCGTCTCGCAACCCCCCTCTCCCCTCCTCCTCACCCCCAACCCACCCACCCCCCAACTCCTTCCCCCCCATTTCTTTCCGCCCCCTCCTCCCTCCCTCCCCTCCTTTCCAATTCTATATTTTCGTGGTGAGTTGTGATCTTTTTTTTAAAACTTGCGTTTGTTGTTTGTTTTGTTTTTCCTAAAAAAACTAAAAAACTCACTCCATTATTTGTTTGTTTTGTTTATATCCTACATGAAAAAAAGACCCAGAAGTCGGGGGCTCTGGTAGGTACGTCAGGGTTTGTGATGTTCATTTACCGGACTCGGTACTTCCAACAACATTTTTTTTTTCTTTTCTTTTTCTTCTTCCAAGTCTTGGAAAAGGACGCTGCGAATCTTTCTCGGGACCGGCATCTGCTACTACAACAGTACAGACAAAGAAGACCATAAATGCCCATCACCTCCCGCTATGCCCGAACGGGGAGAACGAAGCAACAAACGCCAACGACAACACAACAAAAAAAAAACCTAAATAAACACAAGTCTTTAAAGGGATGAAAGTCTTTGTCGCGAGGTAAACATAGACAGACAACGACCCAAAAAAAAAAACCAAAAAAAAACAAAAACGAAAAAAAGTTCCAGAATGACAACAATCTTTAAGAGGAAGACGGTTTGTTTTCTTCTTTATTTTTTTTTTTCCTTTCTCTTTTTTTTTTTTTTTTTTTTTTTAACGAAGGATCTTTAAATGACAGGCTTTGCTGCCTCG
>JADBJO010008050.1:0-10000 GCA_016801955.1 Conus betulinus | reverse complement strand
CCCCCCCCACCACCCCCCGCCCCCCCCCCCCCACCCCCACCCCCCCCTCCCCCCCCCCCCCCCCCCCCCCCCCCACCCCCCCACCCCCCCCCCCCCCCTCCCACCCCCCCCCATCACCACAACTCCCCCCCTCCCCCCCCCCCCCCCCCCCCCCCCACCCCCCCCCCACCCCCCCACCCCCCACCCCCCCCCCCACCCACCCCAACCCCCCCCCCACCCCCTCCCACCCACCCCTCCCCCACCCCCCCCCCCTCCTCACCCCCTCCCCCCACCCCCACCCCCCCCCCCCACATCCACCCCTCCCCCCCGCCCCAACCCTCCCATCATTCCCCCGGTCTCATCATTCCTGCCATCCTATCCTCTTCCCTCCCCTCCAGCCCCCCATCCTATTCCCCACTGTCCACCGGCTCTCTTTCCTCCCTCCCCGGCCTCGTCAGCACGTTTTGTCTCTCCACCCCAAACACCCGCCACCTCCCCCCCCCACACCCAAAACAAACACACACAAACAACCACAACACACACACACACAAAACACACCACACATCACACAAACATACACAAAAACAACAAACACACACCTACACCAACACACACACACACACGCACGCACGAACGTAGCACGCACGCCCGCACGCGCACCACACACACACCACACACACACCCCACCCCCCCCCCCCCCCCCCCCCCCCCCCCACCCCCCCACAAACACACACAACACACACAACAAACACAAACACACCAGGGCAACCTTACTGGACTTAGCGGCCATCTTTTTCCTAATGACTCTATTCTATCCACTTCCGTGGCTGGCCTTTTTCTCTACTGATTTCACCTTTCACTCCATTGCCTCACTCACCTTTGTCTTTCTACTCGCCTCTACCTACGCCATTCCTCTTCCCTTACTGACCCTCATTCTTCCCGATGGGATCTCTCTCTATTTCATCCTCTCCTCTCCAGAACCTTTTCCTTCCTAGATGATTTCTATTTCATCCGCTTCCTCCTTCCCGACCTTTTCCTCCTGATTATTCTATTGCATATCCGCTTCCTATCCGACCTTTTTCCTTCCTGATTATTCTATTATGCCGCTCCTCTCCGACCTTTTCCTTCCTGATGATTCTATTTCATCCGCTTCCTCTCTCCGACCTTTTCTTCTTTCTTCCTGATGACTCTATTAGCATCCTCTTCCTCTCCGACCCTCTTCTTCCTAATGACTCTATTGACCTCCGCTTCCTCTCCGACCTTTTTACTTCCTGATGATTCTATTGCATCCGCCGCTTCCTCTGCTAGGGACCCTTCTCTGCCTAATGACTCTATTTCATCCGCTCCTCCTCCCCGACCTTTTTCTTCCTAACGACTCTATTGCATCCACTTCCTCCCCGACCTTTTTCTTCCTATTGACCTCTATAGTATCCGCTTCCTCCTCCCAACCTTTTTCTTTCCCTATTGACTCTATTGTATCCGCTTCCTCCCCAACCTTTTTCTTCCTATTGACTCTATTGTATCCGCTTCCTCTCCCGACCTTTTTCTTCCATTGACTCTATATAGCATCCTTTTGTCTTCCTAATGCCTCCATTTTCCCATTCCCTTACCTCTCCGACCCTTTTTCTTCTAATGACTGTTTCATCCCCTTCCTCTCCGACCTTTTACTTCCTAATGACTGTTTCATCCAACTTCCTCTCCGACCTTTTTATTCCTAATGACTGTTTCATCCACTTCCTCTCCGACCTTTTTCTTCCTAATGACTCTATTTCATCCGCTTCCTCTCCGACCTTTTCTTCTTCTAATGACTCTATTTCATCCACTTCCTCTCCGACCTTTTTCTTCCTAATGACTCTATTTCATCCGCTTCTTCCTCTCCGACCTTTTTTTCCTTCCTATTGACTCTATTTCATCCGCTTCCTCTCCGAACCCTTTTTTCTTCCTAATGACTCTATTTCATCCACTTACCTCTCCGACCTTTTTCTTCCTAATGACTCTATTTCATCCGCTTCCTCTCCGACCTTTTTCTTCCTAATGACTCTATTTCATCCGCTTCCTCTCCGACCTTTTTTCTTCCTATTGACTCTATTTCATTCCGCTTCCTCTCCGACCTTTTTCTTCCTAATGACTCTGTTTCATCCGCTTCCACTTCCTCTGCGACCTTTTTCTGCCTAATGACTCTATTTCATCCACTTCCCTGCTGATCCTATGTCTTAATGACTCTACTCCGCTGCTTCCCCCTGCTTCCTCTTTAACCCTTTCCTTCCTAAGACTGTTCCACTTTTCTTAAATGACTCTATTCCGCCTGCTTACACCCGCTTCCTCATAATGACTCCATTCATTTTGCTTACCTCCCCATTAACCCTTTTGTTCCTAGTCCGCCATTCCACCCATTTTAGCCGCTAAACCCTGTCGAACAAAAGCTGTACGTTTGTTTTTCCTTTATTCATTACAAAATGTATTGATAACCCAAATATTTTTTTGAATCCATTTATAGTCATGTAACGCTCCTCTCTCTCCCCCCCCCCCCTACCCCCCCCCCCCCCCCCCCCCCCCCCGTCCCACCCCCTTTTCACCTCTGTGTTCTGTCTGTCTACCCATTCATCTTCCCCTCTCCCTATTCCCTCACCTTCACCCCCTAAACCCCCGCCCCGATCTCTCTCTCTCTCCTCTCTCTGTCTGCCTGTCTGTCTCACTCCCCCTCCCCCCCCTCCCCCCCCCCCTCCCTTTTGCCTTCATTATTCTTGTGTCCAAAATTTCTGGCTAGACATATGTCAATCACTTCTATCAATGTGTGTGTGTGTGTGTGTGTGCGTGCGTGCGTGCGCGGGCGTGCGTGCGTGCGTGCGTGCGTGCGCGTGTGTGTGTGTGTGTGTGTGTGTGCGCGTGTGTGTGTGCGTGTGTGCGTGTGTGTGCGTGCGTGCGTGCGTGCGTGCGTGTGTTGTGTGTGTGTGTGTGTGTGTGTGTGTGTGTATGTATGTATGCGCGTGCGTGCGTGCGTGCGTGCGTGCGTGCGTGTGTGTGTGTGTGTGTGTGTGCGTGCGTGCGTGCGTGCGTGCGTGCGTGCGTGCGTGCGTGCGTGTGTGGTGTGTGTGTGTGTGGTAGTTGCTGTTGTTGTGCTGTGTGGGCTGTTTTCTTAATTTTCTGCTGGCTTAAATGTCACAGTTGCTTCTGTTACTGTTACTTGTTTGTTTTTGTTCAGTCTAATTGTTGTATTGTGGATGTTTCCATCATGTTCATATGTAACACACAAAAAAAAGAATAGAAATGTTTTTTTTTTTCTAAACTTTGAAGGGGGGAAAAAAGCAAGTGAAATAAAATATTATATATAAATGCCAGAGACCACAAGAGAATTATCTTTCGATACTGTTTTCAACACACCCGCAAAAAGCACTGTTTTTCAATTGATAGGAATGCATTATTTCTTGCACGAAAAAAGAAATGTAAACACATATGCACACGCACACACGCGCGCGCGCACACACACACACACACACACACACACACACACACACACACACACACACACACACATTCACTTACACACACACACATTCACTTACACACACACACACACACACACACACACACACACACACACACACACACACATATATATATCTCATAGCGTTTTAAAGAAAGCTGATTACGAAGAAATCATTTCATACGCTACGCAGATAGTTTCAAAAGATGAGTCAAACAACACCTTAATTTTGTAACATTCAGCATTGAAAGGGGCAATACTCGGAAGCACCGATTAACCCATACGTGGTCATGTTTCAAACTTTTCAACAAATGCGAGCCATCAGTGATTCAATATAAGTTTTGCCCTCTGCAACATTTTTTTTCTTCTCTTACTGTGGTTTGTCATGAAAATACCAAACATAAAGCAAAAGACGACTTGAAACTGATCTCTTTTGCGGTCAAACTGAAAAGAAAAATCATCACTACTATTTCGCCAGGCAGCGGCGACCAACAAAGTACAAGACAAAACAATTTCTTTTTGTCCGGCGGAATGATAATGATGAGGGATGATAATAAATAATAATAATAATAAATAATAATAATAACAATCTAAGGGCTGCAGGTTCGAATCTCCGCCGGGCCGTTTCGATACAGGGGGATCTTTCCCCTCGGAGTTAACATTAGTTCTGACTCCATTTCCCACACAGTCCTTCGAATGAGACTATAAACCGAGTTTCCGTGTGTGAACGCACGCACAACATCTTGCACACACGTCAAGTCCCATCACCAACTTTCGGAAGAGAAGGCCATTTTTGGCCAGTTGGTATGGATGACACGTCATACATAGCATGCACCTTCCCCGAAGATGGAGTATGGCTGCTTTAAACTGGCGGGATTAAAAAAAAAAAAAAAACGTCATACACACAAAACTTCACTCCCTTTGTAGGGTAATGCGTTTAATACCTGTCGTCCATTTAGGGAATGTCCCCAGGAGTATCAGCCCGCGTACGCAGAAGAGGAAAAAAAAATTAAAAGAAAAAAAAATAATACATTTTTCTTTTAAATTGATTTGATTCAGTCTCCATCTGCAGTCATCTCGCTTTCAACCCCTTCTTTTCCATCAGCTTCCTTTGTATGTTCCGTCTTTATACGGTACTCAGGAACAGAGAACCGATGATGCTAAGTGTGCTGGAAAAAAAAAAGAAAAAATGAAGGGTGGGCTGGGGAGGATGGGGTGGCGGTGGGGGCGAGAGGGTGGGAGAGAAAGCTTACACTGTTTTTGACCAACTTGTATGCCTGATTCATTGCCTTGTTGCTGCTGCTGTTGTTGTTGTTGTTGTTTGTTGTTGTTGTCGTTGTTGTTTTCACTTTTTTATATTTTTATTATTTTTTTAAATTTTATTTATCTATTTATTAATTATTATTATTATTATCTTATTTTCATTTCATTTTTTTTTTTTTTGGGTGGGGGGGGGGGTGGGGGGGGGGGGGGGTGGGGGGGGGGGGGGGGGGTTGGGGGGGGGGGGGTGGGGGTCCACATACTATGCCAAATCGCTGGAGTCGTCTTGAGCACAAGCAACACTCGCCCATCTTTGACGCCTGGAAGTTCGAACTTGAACTCACGTTTTCTTCTTTGTATTTGCAACAGAGTGCCCGCGCGTACGCGCACGCACAAGCGCGCACGTGTGTGTTGTGTGTGTGCGTGTGTGTGGTGTTTGTGTGTTGTGTGGTGTTGTGTGTGTGTGTGTGTGTGGATGTGTGTTGTGTGTGTGTGT
Source organism: Conus betulinus (assembly GCA_016801955.1). Lineage (NCBI taxonomy): Eukaryota > Metazoa > Mollusca > Gastropoda > Neogastropoda > Conidae > Conus > Conus betulinus. The sequence continues at coordinate 4,781 of JADBJO010008050.1, read as the reverse complement.
TGTGTACGTGTGTGTGTGTGTGTGGTTTGTGTGTGTGTGTGTGTGTGTGTGTTGTGTGTTTTGCGTGTGTGTTGTAGTGTGTGTGTGTGTGTGTGTGTGTGTGTGGTGTGTGTGTGTGTGTGTGTGTGTGTGTGGTGTGCGCGCGCGCTCGCGCGAGCGCGCGGAGCGCGCGCATGTGTGTAAAGAATACATACACAAAATGGCACGATAAAGGTCCAGAAGTTTAAAAACAAACGTTTAGTTGTAAGAATTTAAAAACAAAAAAAAGCAAGCAAGCGCGGAGACACAGCTGAAGCTGTCTGTAAATGGCAGAGCAGCAGTTCAATACGTACCTGAACAAGGGGAAGGGGGAGGGAGGGGGGGGGGGTGGGGGGAAACAGGGGGGGTGGCGGGGGTTCATTTGAGCCAGTTTTGACCGTCCCTTGTGGTGAATGCACTCCATCTGTCGTCTACAACACGGTCATCGATCCTTGGACTTCGATAGTTCGACCCTAATGGCAAGCAGCCTCAGTCAGCTTAACAAGCTGTTCGTTCACTGATTGTTGCACTGGATTGTTTTTTTGTTGTTTTGTTTGTTTTGTTTTTTGTTTGGTCGAATCCTCGTTTTAACATCATCCAAGAACTTCAATCACTATACATTAACGGAAAAAAAAAACATGTACCACAACCAATTAACTCTTCATTTAGGTCCGTTTTGTGTTGTTGTTGTTGTTTGTTGTTCTTCTTCTTCTTCTTTCTTCTTCTTGTTGCTATCTTTTGAGTGACAAGTATTTTTTTCGTACGATGCTGTCAGACTACAAAAGTGACGTTTCGATGAGGTAGATCTTCTTCTGAATGAAGTGTTTCATAGGCGGTGCTTCGACTACAAAAGTGAAGAAACCTAAATTTCTGAAATTCACTATTCCCCACCTTTCAAATGTTTCCCCCCCCCGCCTTTTTCCCCCGTATATACCAATAAAGGGAAAAAAAGGCCAGTGAGGTGAAATTAACAGAACAGACAAACACAACAAATTCTCTCTCTCTCTGGGTCGATCTCCCGTCTCCTCTCGTCCCTCTCTGCACCCTCTCCTCTCTCTTCCCTCACTTTCACACACACACACACACCCACCCACACACACACACAACACACACCAAACACACAACACAACAAACACACACAATGCATTTATGGGGACAAAATCACTAGCTAAGTATGTTTGAAATTGTAAAAACGGTAGAGAGGGAGGGAAGAAGGGAAGGGGGGGGGGGGGGTGGCGGGTTGCCAAAAAGACAAACAACAAACAAAAAAACTATACCTATACTGTTGGGAGTGAGAACCCCCCCCCCCTCCTCCCCCCCCCCCCCTCCCTCCCCCGTCCTCGCCCCCCCCTCCCCCCCCCCCCCCCCCCACCCCCCCGGCTGAACACTCGCATTTTATAGCGCAAGATTGTCCCCTCAATCCGCCCTTCTTGTCGCCCCCCCCCCCGCCCGCCGTGTTGAACGCGAGACACTTGCACACACTGACTCGCACGGCCGTCAGCCTCCAATCTTGCAAAAAACACACCGGCGTACCCACCAAAGCGACCTGCCGCACTTTTCTCAACACCCTGCAGCGGTTTAACAACAATCCGAACTTCTTGTCGCACAACGGTCCTTGCCGGGTGAGACCGAGACGCTTTCAACACTGACTTAGTTTACCATGCCGTCAGCCAGCAATCGTGGAAAATACACACAAGCGAGGAAGAGCTAGCTGCACGCACTTTTACCAACACATCTGCAGCGGTATGGCGTCAACAGCAGTTAGGAAAGCCTAACGCAAGTAATAGTCACGGTGCAAAACAAAACACCACACCTCCACACTCCCACTGAAATGTCGTTCCCTCTTGAGCATATCATAATTATTGCCAGACGAATATGTACCATATATATATATATATATATATATATATATATATATATATATATATATATAATATATATATATATATAATATATATATATACGAGGGTTGACTGCCAGAACCCAGTATATCTCACACATAAATATATAAAGGGGATACTCGCGTTTCTGGCAGTCAATATGGTGTGGGGAACGTATGTCTTAGCCTAGGACTTGTGTGCGTTGTGTGTGTGTGTGTGGGGGGGGAGCTTATGGGTACCCCCCTCCCCCCCCATCTCCCCTCGATACTCACCGATCAATACTCCCTTTACTTGTCGCTGCTTCGACATCTCCCCCCCCCCCACCCCCCCCCCCCCCCCCCCCCCCCCCCCCCCCCCCCCCCCCACCCCCCCCCCCTACTCAATATCCCTCCTGCTCCCCCATATCCACTGCTCAATATTCCCCCTGCTCAATACTCCCCCTGCTCAATATCCCCCACTGCTCAATACTCCCCCTGCTCAATACTCCCCCTTGCTTTGTCGCTGCTTGATAACCCCCTCCCCGCCATTGTCCGCCCTTTGCTCAACATATCCACTGCTCAATATTCCCCCTGCTCAATACTCCTTTCCATCCCATCCCCCCCCCCCCCCCTCGCTCAACATATCCCTGCTCAATACCCCCCCCCCCCTGGCTCAATATTCCCCGTGCTCAATGTTCCCCCTGCTCATATTCCCCCTGTTTCCCCCTTTTCAATTTCCCCCTGTTCAATATTCCCCTGCTGCTCAATATTCCCCCTGCTACTCAATATCCCCCTGCTCAATATTCTTCTTGTTCAATATTCCCCTGCTCAATATTCCCCCTGCTGCTCAATATTCCCCTGCTGCTCAATATTTCCTCCTGCTCTCTCCTAATATTTCCCCCCTGCTCAATATTCTTCTTGTTCAATATTCCCCCTGCTGCTCAATATTCTCCTGCTGCTCAATATTCCTCCTGCTGCTAAAATATTCCCCCCTGCTCAATATTCTTCTTGTTCAATATATTCCCCCTGCTGCTCAATATTCTCCTGCGATCTCAATATTTCCCCTGCTGCTAAATAGTCCCCCCTGCTGCTCAATATTCCCTCTGCTCAATATCCCCCTGCTGCTCAATATTCCCCCTGTTCAAAATTCCCCCGTTCAAAATTCCCCCTGCTCAATATTCCCCCCTGCTGCTCAATATTCCCCCTGCTGCTCAATATTCCCCCTGCTGCTCAATATTCCCCCTGCTGCTCAATATCCCCCCCCCCCCCCCCCCACCCCCCACCTCTGCTGCTCAATATTCCCCCCCCCACTCTCTATTCCCCCTGCCCTCAATATTCCCCCTGCTGCTCAATATTCTCCTGCTGCTCAATATTCCCCCCCCCCATATTCCCCTGCTGCTCAATATTCCCCCTGCTGCTCAATATTCCCCCCTGCTGCTCAATATTCCCCCTGCTGCTCAATATTCCCCTGCTGCTCAATATTCCCCCCCCTGCCAATATTCTCTGCTGCCCAATCCCCCTGCCCTGCTCAATATTCCTGCCCAATATTCCCCTGCTGCTCAATATTCCCCCCTGCTGCTCAATATTCCCCCTGCTGCTCAATATTCCCCCGCTGCTCAATATTCCCCTGCTGCTCAATATTCCCCCTGCTGCTCATATTCCCCCCTGCTCAATATTCTCCTGCTGCTCAATATTCCCCCTGCTGCTCAATAATATTCCCCCCTGCTGCTCAATATTCCCCTGCTGCTGCTCAATATTCCCCCTGCTGCTCAATATTCTCCCCTGCTGCTCAATATTCCCCCTGCTGCTAAATATTCCCCTCAATATCCCCTGCCCAATATTCTTCTGTTCAATATTCCCCCCTGCTCAATATTCCCCCTGCTGCTCAATATTCCCCCTGCTGCTAACTATTCCCCCTGCTCAATATTCCCCTCTGCTCAATATCCCCCTGCTGCTCAATATTCCCCCCCCTGTATTCCCCCCAAAATTCCCCCCTGCTCAAAATATTCCCCCTGCTGCTCAATATATACCCCCCTGCTGCTCAATATTCCCCTGCTGCTCAATATTCCCCCTGCTGCTCAATATCCCCCCCCCCCCCCCCTGCTGCTCAATATTCCCCCCCTGCTGCAATATTCCCCCCCTCAATATTCCGCTGCTCAATATTCCCCCAGCACAATATCCCCTCCCCCTGCTTAATATTCCCCTTGTTCAATATCCCCCCTGCTGCTCAATATTCCCCCTGCTGCCCAATATTCCCCCCTGCTGCTCAATATTCCCCTGCTGCTCAAATATTCCCCCTGCTGCTCCAATATTCCCCCTGCTGCTCAATATTCCCCCCTGCTGCTCAATATTCCCCCCTGCTGCTGCTCAATATCCCCACCCCCCCTGCTGTCAAATATTCCCCCCCTGCTGCTCAATATTCCCCCCCCCTACTCAATATTCCTGCTGCTGCTCAATATTCCCCCCCCCTGCCCCCGCAATATCCCCCTTGTTCAATTCCCCCCTGCTGCTCAATATTCCCCCTGCTGCACCAATATTCCCCCCTGCTGCTCAATATTCCCCCTGCTGCTCAATATCCCCCTGCTGCTCAATACCCCCCCCCCCCCCTGCCCCTGCTCAATATTCCCCCCCCTGCTGCCAATATTCCCCCTGCCCCTCTGCTGCAATATTCCCCCTGCTGCTCAATATTCCCCCTGCTGCCCCCCCTGCTGCTCAATATCCCCCCCCCCCCCCTCCCCTGCTGCTCAATATTCCCCCTGCTGCCCCCCCCCCCCCCTGCTGCTCAATATTCCCCCTGCTGCTCAATATTCCCCCCCCCCCCTCTGCTGCTCAATATCCCCCCCCCCCCAATATCCTCTGCTGCTCAATATTCCCCCTGCTGCTCAATATTCCCCCTGCTGCTCAA
>JADBJO010008049.1:85007-102175 GCA_016801955.1 Conus betulinus | reverse complement strand
AGAGTAATACTGATTTGTCACACATTGACAATGGTAAAGCCTTTACCCCACATGGCCTTTGGAGTGGAGCGTAGGCGTTATAAGTGGAGCGCTATGCAAAACTTCCAGTATTGGGTCTGGGTTGTGGAGATGGACATAAGTTGGTGTGGCGGTGTGTTGTCTACGATCTTGGGGTTAGAAAGAAAAATGATAGATAGAAAAAGTAGAAATAGAATTAGAAAGGAGCGTTCTGACAATGTGAAAGGGAAAGGGTTGTGAGCTTTGTTGCTGCTTTACTATGCGCCACCTTGGATGATGTTGGGTAGTTATATGAACCCTTTCATCTGCTTGGGAAGAGAAGAGGAGCAAGGTTTGAGTTTGTATTCGGAAGCCCTTGTCTGAGTTGCGACATCAATTATTCAGGGAAAGAGGTGGCGTGTGGGGTGTGCTGGGGGGTGTTGTTTGTGTGGCGTTGAGTTTTTTAAAGAGGACTACAAACGACACCCAAGGATGGATTGAGGTCATGGATGGCTATGGTACATACGTGCAGCCTTTCATCTTTGTCTTTTTATTATATACTTGTCAGCAGGTGTTTGTTGCTATCAGTCAGTTTTTATGGTCGGCCAGACAGAGTCAGTGCAGCCTCCTGTAGTCGGTACCAGTTTATCTGTGAGAGAGGTTTGGGGAACAACCAGTGTGACGCCTGAATGCTTGGTCATATGACAAATCCATGTGTATACGGGGGTAATTTAACGTAAATGGGCTGGTGCCTGTCATTGACATAAACACTTGGCTCACGGACGGGTGGGGTTGTGTAGTTGTAGTGGTTTGTCGTGTTGTAAGGGATGCTGTTGTACCATAGATGGTGGTGTCATAGCCTAGGAAGTAGATCACTACCTGGTACGTAGGCAACTGTCTGGAGTCTTGGTCTGAAGAACATTTCTGCAGTGACTGCAACGTTATGTGATGTGGGGAGAGTCATTTTGCAGTGAGTGCAGTAGTAAACGTTTTCTGTGACGGCCATGTTGGCCCACAGGGGATGAATGCAGGCTCACCGTGAATGTGGTTTTCCCACTTTGGGTTCTCTCACCTAGCGGTTTCCAATTTGCCATGTCGGGGTCTTGGTTTTTAGACTGCTGTGGCATTAAGGGGTTTTCAAATCCCTAGTTGGTTTGTCACACATCCTTTTGTGAGAATTTACCTCATCATGGGTGGCCGGGTGTTTTTTTGTTGGTGTCCAATCCTCTGCTAGGTTTGGCCATTGCATTCAGCGTCGCGGGACACCCCTGGGACAGCCTCCGGGTTGTCGGTATACCAATCTGCCTTGTTTCCGAGCTATGAACCACCTTGTTGTAGTTTATCAGTGTACATTGTGTCATGCATCTGCTACAGCGGATGAGTTCGGTTAGTCCCGTGGAAATTCTTTCTCGTAACCAAGGTTTTCGTTTAACATTTGGGAGATGTCTTAACCTCTCAGCAAACAGGCCATAGTGTGTTCTCGCTCATCCAGTAGTTGCCGGAAGCTTCCGAAAAAAAAAAAAAAAAAAAAAAAAAAAAAAAAAAAAAAAAAAAAAAAAAAAAAAAAAAAAAAAAAAAAAAAAAAAAAAAAAAAAAAAAAAAAAAAAAAAAAAAAAAAAAAAAAAAAAAAAAAAAAAAAAAAAAAAAAAAAAAAAAGGCCTTCTCTTTACGCAAGGTGATAAAAAAAAAAAAAAAAAAAAAAAAAAAAAAAAAAAAAAAAAAAAAAAAAAAAAAAAAAAAAAAAAAGAAAAAAAAAAAAAAAAAAAAAAAAAAAAAAAAAAAAAAAAAAAAAAAAAAAAAAAAAAAAAAAAAAAAAAAAAAAAAAAAAAAAAAAAAAAAAAAAAAAAAAAAAAAAAAAAAAAAAAAAAAAAAAAGAAAAAAAAAAAAAAAAAAAAAAAAAAAAAAAAAAAAAAAAAAAAAAAAAAAAAAAAAAAAAAAAAAAAAAAAAAAAAAAAAAAAAAAAAAAAAAAAAAAAAATTTTTAAGAAAAAAAAAAAAAAAAAAAAAAAAAAAAAAAAAAAAAAAAAAAAAAAAAAAAAAAAAAAAAAAAAAAAAAAAAAAAAAAAAAAAAAAAAAAAAAAAAAAAAAAAAAAAAAAAAAAAAAAAAAAAAAAAAAAAAAAAAAAAAAAAAAAAAAAAAAAAAAAAAAAAAAAAAAAAAAAAAAAAAAAAAAAATTCTTGACCAAAAAAAAAAAAAAAAAAAAAAAAAAAAAAAAAAAAAAAAAAAAAAAAAAAAAAAAAAGAAAAAAAAAAAAAAAAAAAAAAAAAAAAAAAAAAATAAAAAAAAAAATAAAAAAAAAAAAAAACGAAAAGAAAAAAAAAAAAAAAAAAAAAAAAGCTTAGAATTTCTTCGGTATTCCTAGACTGTCGTTCGAATGGGTAGGAGCGCGTGCTTGTGCGCATCATACACAGTTGTTTTATTCGTGTAACATGTATAGTGACCATCATAAGATCACCTGGGAGCTTTACGCTTTGATGTTATGTTTTTTCTGCAAACCAAGGCAAATTCATTTGCTGCCTTTGAACCGGGCCAAGTACGTGACAATACTTGCCCTGGTCGCATTGAAGATCAAAGAAAAATACATGATGATGGAATGGGAGATCTGAGAATTGTGGGCTGGCTGTGTCCGTAGTGTTTGAATCACAGCAGATTTTTGCACAGTCTTTTTTGGCGAGCAAGTCTGGTCCCAGCTTAATAGCGCTCAGTTCAGACTGTCTTATTTTGTCAGCTCGTCCGCTTCATATCTTTGTTCCGCTCTCCACCTCGCGTGCTTTTTCTCACTCTCAGCCTTTTTCTTTTCAAATGTTTTTTGTACCACAATGTGATTAATTCTTGACGCAGACAGGACGAAATTCTCCCCCCCACTTGATTTCCCATTTAAGTTTAACTCTGATTCAGGCCATGCCAATGAATATTACACACTTTAAGCCAACAAATCCCCACTTAATTCAGCAAAAGCAAAAACTTCACCGTAAATGTAGTCCCCCAAGACAGACTTTACTTCCAGCATCAATCACACAATGTTCGCATATCTCAGTAATATGACATGTCACAACACACATACAAGAAATTCCTACTCGACTGCAACTCAAGGCCAATCTGTTCTGCTCTAATTCTGTTGTTTTCCAAGGTATAAAGCAACAGATGAATTCTAAATGAAGAGACAAGTTAACGATGAAGGTAATGGACTCCATGTAAAAAGACAATGGGAGTACTAAATGAAATGAGCCTGTGGAAAGAGGATGAATGAACCAACAGGTTAAGAAACGATTGAGGGTCCAGTGTCTCTTTTACTATTGAGGAATGGAAACTTTTCAACAATCAGGTGGGGGGGGGGAATAACGATTATTCTAGGCGGTTGTGTGAAGAGGATTGGTATCAAAAACAAGTAATTGTAGCTCCTGAATGCGATTTAGAGGGTGTCCAAACATTGACGACTGATGAGACATCAACAACCCGGTGAAAACGATTATTGTGGTGAATAGGGTGGGGGGCAGATGCAACCACCTGAAATGATAGAGGGGTAGTAGTAACAGAGAGGAATCAGATCACAACATGTGACACTGATATTGTGGTGAACAGGGGTTTCGATCAACAAACAAATGTGTAACCTGATATTGTGCTGTGGAAAAGGGGTGGAGTCAACAACAAGGTTAACTGATCATTGTGGTGAAAACAGCGAGGGGTTGGTGGGTCACCAACAGGTGAAACCTTGATGTTATTGTGTGATTGGGGGTGTTGAAACAAGGCAGGAACACCGCTATGATATCACCGGGTCAGAGGATGGACCAACACAGTGAACGATATGTGGTGGAAACAGGGATGGGTCACACAAAAGTTAGAACTGATATTGTCTGGGGATCCAACAGGGTGTAACTGACATCAATGGACAACAGGTTGATCAACAACGGTGACCTGATATTGTTGGTGAAACAGTTGGTGGGTCAACAACATGGTGAACTGATATTGTGGGTGACCAGGTGAACCAGGGTGGATACACACAACAGGTGAACATGATATTGTGGTGAACAGGGTGTGGCGTCCCAAACACAGCTGAACTGATATTATGGTGAACAGGGTGGTCCACAACGGTGGATGGGTGACCAGGTGGAACAACAACAGGTGAATCTGATATGGCGTGAACAGGGTTTGGCAAATCGTGACTGGATTGAAAACAGGTGTGGTGATCAACGACATTGTGTGAACTGATAGTGTGGGTAGACAGGTGCTGGATGTCAGACACAACAGCTGAAACTTGATATGTGGTGGTCACCACGGAGGGTGGGTCAACAACAGGTGAACTGAGTATTGTGGTGAACAGGGTGGACAACAAAGGTGAACTGTGATATTGTGGTGAAAAGGGGTGAGTGATATTGTCAATAAACAAGGGAACTGAACGATGGGTCGAAACGGGTGGCGCAACAACAGGTGAAATATATTGTGAAACCAGGGGGATTCACAAAGGTGACGATTATTGTTGGCGGTGAACTGGTCAACGGGATATTGTGGTTGAACAGGGTGGGTCAAACAAAGGTGAACTGAGATGGGGTGAAAAGGGGGCATCAACAACAGGTGAACTGATATTGTGGTGAACAGGGTGGGTCAACAGTTGGGAATCTGAACTGAGGATTGTGCTGATGAAACAGGGAACTGATATCAGTGGTGAACAGGTGGAACTAAGATGAACTGATAGTGGTGAACAGGGTGGGTCAAAAAGGTGAACTGATCATGGTTGTACACAGGGTAGATCAACAACCAGCATGAAACTGAGATGGGTCGGACAGACTGCATCAGCAGCAACTGAATGGAAAGGGTGTGTTAAGAAAGAATGAAAAAGGGACTATAGTGAAGAGAATGGCATCAGCAGTGAAGCGTACTGAGAGAGTTGTGCTGGATGAATTACAGTGGATCACATAAACAGGTGGAATAGAGGTTAAAATTGTAAGAGGGATTGGTGGGAGTATAATGGAGTCAACCAGGATGGGAGTAGTGGGGACATGGGCATGAGCTGGTACAGATGACATCAGAGGAACTTGTTGTGTCGTGAATAGAATGGATCAGATGTACAGGGGGGACGGACGAAAGAGGAGGGGGTGGGGGTGGGGTGGGGGGGGGAGGGGGCTTGAACTAGGATATGGTAAACTGGGGCTGTGCTCTAGTTGAGAACAGGGGGGTGGGGGTGGAGGGGGGTGGAGAGGTTGAATAGGATGAGTCATCAAAGAGATCACATTAGTTGGGGATCATGGTTGAAAGAGAAAACTAACATCAAACAACAGGTGAAAATGACTGGGAGAACGTAGTGAATGAATAGACCAATAGACCAACAGGTGCAAAGAAGGACCGAGGTCGATTTTGTTTGTAACGGTGAAGGTGAGGTAGGGGCTGTGGTGAACTAGAACAAATCAACAAGCAAAATGAGACAGGAAGCTGTGCTGTGGGAATAGGACTGAATGAACACCAGTTAAATGAGGTGGAGGGTGGTTGTGGTGAATAGGATGAATGAACACCAGGTTAAAAACGAGAGGAAGGTAGGGGCTGTGGTGAATAGAAATGAATCAAAAGAGAAAAAATGAGATAGGAGCGGTGGTGTGAATAGGATGAATGAACAATAGCTAAAATGATGGGATGGGCAGAGAGACCGAGCACCCGAGATATGGACATGATCGATCAAACAAACAGGTGATGAAACAAAAAGAATAAGACCTGAGCGGTGGTGCGTGTGAAAACGTTGGACCCAAATCGGTAAATAAGGAGAAAGTGTGGGTGCGTGGTGAACAGGCTGGACCAACAACAGCCAGAATGTACTTTGTTGTTGGGATAAAGTCAGAAACACTGGTGTTGCCCATTGATCAAATGTCTAGAGAGATACTATAATGGAAAAGGAAAAGACAGGGCTCGCCCTCAAACACAGGTCCCAATTACAAAGTTAAGGTCTCCGATTTCATGGACCGATATACAAGGACACAGAGCCCCACAGAACTGGACAATATAGTAAGTCATATGAAGCGAATTTAGTGATGTCTTCCCGGCAATTTGAGCACTATCGTCCCGGACGGAAGAGAAAAAACATCGACATTCGCGGTACAAAACAGCAGTCCAGTCTCAATGGCCCTCAGAATGTCCTGTCACCCGTCCGTCGGTGACTGGGGTACCGAAACGTTCACCTTGGAGGGTACACAGTGAGAAAAAAAACAGAATCTCCCTTGCGTCAGGTAGCGCAGCAACCGAATCTGACAAAGTATTCCCTACGTATGAAGAAAAAACAACCGAGGGGAGTCCTACAGAAAAAACCCGCCCAAGCCCAATATAAACTAAATCCCAATAGGGGCTGTTGAGCCAGGGGAAATAAACCTACGGTCACCCATTCCGCGCAACCACACACACCAAAATATTTTAATACAGATTTTGGATTGGACCTGATGACCATAAGTCCTTAAATGGAGTGGTGGAGACGCGTTTCAAAAAGAGACAAAAGGCAATTCTAAGGGACCCACTCTATTTCAGATATTTTGACGATTACTTTCATTCCCTCCTCCCCTGTGAAGGAAAGGCTGTAAGGCAAACCAAACGACAGGGTAGGTACAAATTCCAAAATCTTTACGTGGTGTCTCAAATCCCTCTCACAAACGTGTGATTCAGATTTGGCATTTCTACCTGGCCACGAAGGGAATCCATTCCATGAATTTTAAACAAAGAGCTGGAAAACAGTGGATCTTGAGGTGGCTCGGTGGAATTCTTAAACACACAGATTTCTCGCAACAGAATCCCTTCTTTCATCATATGGGTTCTAAAACACATAGGATACTACAGGTCCAAAAAATTAAATAATTAGTTTATGTGATCTTATCTATGTTTGTTTTATTTTTCCATTAGCGATTGTAGGAAATACAACAACAGAAAACTTGGTTCAAGTCCCTTGTCGCTGAAAATCTCTCCAGCGGAAAAGGAAAAGAAGAACACCGTCCGGGACTGAATTGTAGTCCTAAAGGAACGTTTCTCTGCAATTTGAATCAGAAGTTTTTCACATGGGTTCCATGAGGCATGCCTGTGCATGCAAACCGGCTGCAAAAGGAATTAGTCTGGCTGAAACGACGAATACTTAATAAAACTCATCCCACGACTCTAGTCTGTTTACGCTCTCTCTCTCTCTCTATCTCTCTCTCTCTCTCTCTCTCTCTCTCTCTCTCTCTCTCTCTCTCGTCCTCTCTATCCCTTCTCACATCTCTGGGCCAGGTCTCACTGTTCTACTCTCTTCTCTCTCTCCCTGCCTCACTTCTTCGTAAGTCCCTGCTGAGAGCAAAGGATGAGAGCAATGGTATGGGGAAATGAGTCTCAGAGTTAGATCGATGTTGAAATCATTTAGAGCTTCATGTTCTTCGTTACAAATATTTGAATTTATTTATTGGAAAGTAAATGTTGCAATTCTAGAATATTCGAGGTGTTTCGATCCTGATCAATATCTCTCTCTTTTAGAGAGAGAGAGACGAGAGTTTGAGAGAGAGAGAGAGAGAGAGAGAGAGAGAGAGAGAGAGAGAGAGAGAGAGAGATTCGGATGTTTTATTCATTTAGGCCATGGCCCATTACGAAGGGGTGGGTGAATATAACATATCACACGAAACAAACACTCAGGGCTGTATAGCATATCAAAACACAATTAATTTAGAACATCAAGAGGTAGGTATTTCTCTAAATTTTAATGCCTTATATGGAGATAAGGACAACTTTTCGAACAACATTTGTTGAGGTTGATCACATCAATATAATCATTTAAACAGGGAAAGTTGTCTATAAAATTTTGTTTTGGCTGAATTCTTCTTCTACGTACTCAGGCTGATACTCCTGCGGACACTCCCTATACGGACAGACAAGTGTTGTTGTTTGTTTTGTTTTGTTGTTGTTGTTGTGTTGTTGTTGTTGTTGTCGTACCCTGGCTAAACACTCCAGGAATCACCTGAACAGCCGAAGTGCTTGAACACTATGGTACAAAAGCAGCAGCTGGGGACGAGAACATTACGTGTGTGACCGTGTTTTTAATTACCCCCCGCCACTGGTGCAGCCCACTCCAACTTTGGGGACTGATAATGTCATGCTAGGAGGTTGTCACAGCTGAAGATAAGTATTAATCCCATCTACCCACACAAAAGAGTGGAGTTTTGTGTGTATGACCGTTTTTTCTCTTAATTCCCGCCATTAAGGCAGCCATACTCCATCTTCGGGGAGGGTGCATGCTATGTGTAACGTGTCATCCATACCAACGGCCAAAACTGGCCTTCTCTTCCGAAAGTTGGTGATGGGTGTTTTACGTGGCGTGCAAGATGTTATGCGTGCGTTCACATACGGAACCTCGGGTTTATAGTCTCATTCGAAGGACTGTATGGGAAATGGAGTCAGAACTAATGTTAACTCCGAGGGAAAAATCCTCTTGTACCGAAACGGCCCGGCGGAGACTCGAACCCCGCAGCCCTTGGATTACGAGTCCGGCGCTCTACCAACTGAGGTATTCCGGCCCATTTGGCTGAATGAATTCAGTTCTAATATTTCAAGGCTGGGACAGCAAAGAACAAAATGGATTTCATTTTCCTGAGGCTCTTTACAAAGTGGGACACAGCAGTTCATTGTCATCAACAGTGGTTTTGTATCTAAACTTATGAACTGCCAATTCTGATATTCCAAATCTGAATTTGGACATGGCATACTTTAAGTGTCTGTCCATTTCTAAAGTTAAGGTTTCAAATCATAAAAATTGGCAAACATGTCTATAGAAATCAACCCTCTTTCACTATACTGCACATGATTTGACCATCTTTGCCAAGAGCAGTAAATCAATCGTTGACGAAAACAACGTATAAATTGCTTAACATTGCCAACACCTTGATTAAACCATGCAAAACCAAAACCATATTCAAAGAGACAGATACGTACTTTACTTACCCAGTTGTTTTTACCTCTAGCATCGAGATCATATATCATGTTATAAGCTTTTCGAGGTAACCTGTGTTCCTGCGTGTACGTGAACTCAGCCAATGACGGATGCATTTAACCACTGAATATATGTTAAAGGGGAATCTGTTAGTCTCGCTTAAATAAGATCCTTAGGCGTTCGCCTGTACACACCCAAAAAAGCTTTTTAATACGAACAGGTGCACAGATTCACAATATACGGCAGCGTTGTCTAATCCCCACAATTCAAACCCATACTGTACAATTGGCTGAATTTGACTATCAAACAACCTGAGAAAATACATACAAAGACGTATTATTGAGGATATACAGCTTTTTCATGACAGTGAGGAACCCATTTCTGGCACTGCTTGCCAGATCCTTGCACTAACAAATCTCTTGACGTGTAGAGAAAAATATTCCCAAATACTTATAAGCATTCGATCCTGATCTATGTCTCTAAGTTTTGAGAGAGAGAGAGAGAGAGAGAGAGAGAGAGAGAGAGAGAGAGAGAGAGAGAGAGAGAGAGAGAGAGAGAGAGAGAGAGAGAGAGATGAGATGGTATAAGCCATGCGCTGACAGAGATAAAAAAAAAAACGTAGTGTGCTGGCATACCTATCTTGATATGAATTTGCATTGTCAGTTGACAGGTCCGCGAATGATCGTGGTCAAACCGGTTTGTGATCTGAGTTATAAGTGAAGTATGGTGGGGTTTTGCGTTGGGGTACCAGACTAATGTGTGTGTGTGTAGTGTGTGTGTGTGTGTGTGTGTGTTGTGTGTGTGTGTGTGTGTGTGTGTGTGTGTGTGTGTGTGTGTGTGTGTGTGTGTGTGTTGCGTGCGTACGTGCGTGCGGTCGTGCGTGCGTGCGTGCGTGCGTGCGTGTGTGGTGTGTCTCTCTCTCTCCCCCTCTCTCTCTTCTCTTCTCTCCACATACATACCCCCAACCCCAACATACCTTTACCTTCCCCACGCTGGCCTGATCCCCTCAAATCTTCTCTCCCTCCATTCTCACAGAATACACATTACCACACCCCCAAAAACACTATGAAACCAGTTCCACCACCCTTCTCCTACCCCACCTCTTTCCCATCCACGTTCATGGTGTGAGTGTCCAGCAGGTATAAATGCCTAGTGTGTAATCCTGTTCGTCCAGTGGTCAGCATGGTTCCAACGGTCAGTGTCACCCTCACTTCACTCCTCCTCCTGTCCCTAGGCGGGGTTCGAACCGCCCCCCTCATCTCCTCCCATGGGGGCAGATTGTGGGCACCGACGGGACCAGCCCCGGGGGAGTTCCCTACAGCATGTATCGGGCTCTCCCTTATGCGCTTCCCCCGTTGGGGAGAGGAGATTCGCCAAACCCGTGGCCCACCCTGGCCCTGGGGTGGGTCAGGTCTTTAACGCTTCCTCCCTGGGGTACATCTGTCCTCAAAATTCGGCGAACCCAGAATTCCAGCAATTCATGAATGAAGACTGTTTGACCCTCAATGTGTTTGTTCCCGTCTCTGCTGGAACAGGTAAGGAATGACTGGTGTTTCTTCCTTACCTTGCAGGTTAAGTATGTGAGTAGCAGACGGTAACATGCTAGATCTTTATTGCGTATGCTAATGAAACACTGTTATGCTTCAATCCATTATGTGTTGGGCTTACTGGGTACCTTGTCCAAATGTTTCGCTTGATTCTGTTTTATTTGTGTACTATGATCACGAAGCTTATCAGCTTCTGACACTATTGATCACATAATTCTGTTGTCCCATCTTTGGACAAGTTATCCAGCAGGCCTAACTTGTCTATGACATTTTTGACACTGTCCTGCCTGTCTTTACCAACATCATTAATTCCTCTCTTCTTTCTAGTACTGTTCCAAGCGGTCTCAAAAAACGTGGTCGTAAAACACTTGATAAAGACTGACTGAAAAACTACAGACCAATCTCAAACCTTCCATTCCGTTCTAAAACTCCAGTAGAAAGTGATGCTGTCACAGCTTTTGTCTTTTTTAAAAATCAAAACAGCTTGTTCAATCCACTGCAGTCAGCTTACAGGACTGGGCACAGTACTGACACAGTTTCGTTTCGTGTTGTCAGTGATCTTTTGCCTGCTATGGATGGAACAAAGCGTCCATTCTTCTTCTCGATCTATCGGTGGCTTTTTGACACTAATGACTACAGAATTATCTTGTCCCGTCTTGAAAACATCATCGGACTTCGCTCTGTAGCTCTCAGCTGGTGGTGTCGTTTTTATTTGGAAGATCACAGTCAGTATGTCTCTGTGAAAGGCTTTTTTTGGGGGCATCTTCTCCCCTTGTTTTGGTGTGCCACGAGGCTCAGGTTTAGGCCCAGTGTTGTTTGTTCTCTATACAACCCCTCTGTCTACTGTAATCCAACAGCATGTCGTCGATCACCATCTCTTTGCAGACGATACCCAGCTTCATCAGTCATTCAAGCCAGCTGACATCCCCACTCTGACCCACTCCTCAAACATGCACTGCTGACATCAAAACATGAATGACAGAAAATATGCTTAAATCAAATGTTGATGAGACTGAAGCTCTTCTGTTCACTGGCTCTGTTCCTTCCGATTGTACTCTGCCTTCATCATTTGCTATTTGCTCTAGTTCAGTTTCGTTTTCAAGCAACGCTAGAAATCTTGGGATTGTTATGGATTCAGATCTGTCAGACTTGCAACTTTGAATTCAGCAAAATCAGTTCCATCAGAAGATTTCTGACAGAAGATGCCACAGAAACATTAGTTACTTCTTGTGCCTCGTCACGAATTGACTACTACAATGTTTTTATTCACTGCTGTCCCGCAAACACACTCAACCTTTACAAAAGGTTCAAAATTCTGCTGCTCGCCTTATTTTTAGGTCACATCGTTAACAGCCAAGTGTCCATTCTTAAAGAAACTCCACTGGCTGCCTATTTCAGAACGGTTTAAGTACAAATTTGGGTGTACATGCTTCCATGTAATTACCGGATCAGCACCTTATCTGTCTCAACTTGTTAGTCTATACATTCCATGTCGTACAATCCGCTCTTCTTCCAGTTCACATCTGCTTCGCCAGGGACGTTACAAATGTAACAGTCATGGTTCTCGCGCTCTTTCTCATTCTATAACTGCAGCAATGGAACTCTCTTGTATTGCGCAACACTCTTGCTGTCTTGCTGCTTTTAAGTCAAACCTCAAACATTTCGCTTCGAAAAGCTTTACTTGTAGTATCCTTTTCCCTCCTGCGTGTGATTACTGCCCGGTGCGTGCGATGTGTGTGTATGTGTGTGTGTGTGTGTGTGTGTGTGTGTGTGTGTGTGTGTGTGTGTGTGTGTGTGTGTGTGTGTGTGTGTGTGTGTGTGTGTGTGTGTGTGTGTGTGTGTGTGTGTGTGTGTGTGTGTGTGTGTGTGTGTGTGGGGGAGGGGGGGGGGGGGAGGGGCAACATCTGTATAGGTGGGTAGGTGTTTGTATACAGTTTGAAATGTTTGTACATACGTTGTTCTTTGGCAGCGTACTTAAACCTTCGGTAAGACGCTTTATAATACTTCTTCTTCTTCTTCTTCGTCGTCGTCGTCGTCGTCGTCGTCGTCGTCGTCATCGTCGTCGTCGTCGTCGTCATCGTCGTCGTCGTCTTCTCTTACTAATTAAAAACGATTTTTTTGTTCGATCACCAGGACCCAAGACTGTAATGATATGGATCCATGGAGGAGGGTTCACTGAGGGAAGCGCTGTGTGCAATACGTCCCCTCGGAACTGGTCACCATCAATGACGTCATTGTTGTCGTCATCCAGTACCGTCTGGACGTGCTGGGCTTCCTCTCCTCAGATGACGACGTCATTCCTGGTAATTTTGGCCTGTGGGATCAGGCCCTGGCCATCAAGTGGGTCAAGGATAACATCCAGGCCTTTGGAGGTGACCCCAACTCCATCACGTTGTTCGGGGAGTCTGCAGGAGCCGCCAGCGTCGGGTACCAGTTGATCAGTCTGCCAACAGAGGGATGACCTTCAGGGCCATCCTGCAGAGTGGAGCTCCTAATTCCAACTGGGCGTTGAACAGAGATCCGGCGCGAGCCTTCCAGGCCCTGGCCAACGTGACGGGGTGCCTGACTGCAGGGAGCTGGGCCGACAGTGTGTACTACATCTTGGCCGGAGGACGTCAGAGAGCGGAACATCAGAGGATCCTGGACTGTCTAAGGACCAAGGATGCCGCTACATTGCTTAAGGCTGTAGATTCAGTGCCTGGCCCCGAGGGTACCCTCCTATTTTGTCTCAGGCACATTGTGGGTAGGTGTTTACCCGTAGTCTATTTTCATCTTATTCTTCCAAGGCACAAATGACCAAATCTACATCGCGCATGCAATAAAACAGATGATGTAATCAGTGTTTCATCCAGGTCGTTTTTGTTTCAAAGCTTTGGTACTTTTTCTCCGGCATGAGAATTCACAATCCTCCATGAAGAATTAAACTGTGCCTCTGTGCTTAACCACGTGGGCATGAGCTCCCTGGCTAAAGTAAAAAAAAAATCGTCATGAGAAACCACATAAATTATGACCCCGAGCCTTATTTTTCTATCCATATTGCACTCCCTACTTTAAGATATAAAAAACAATTGCAATTCCACACAATGTTAAAAAATATGTACTAAAGCTTCTAGTCCTGTCCATTATTTTCTATGTGTCTTTGATTCTCTGTCCAACGGTAAAAAAATAACAAAATATATCGCTTTAAAAGCAATGAATAGATATTCACCTCATGAATTCTGCGTATTTTTTTCTTCCCTCAGCGGTCATCTTGTTATTTTTTGCAGAAGAGTTACAGGTAAATGTATACTCATGCTCATGTTCGTTGTTTTTTTCTAACACCTGTTTCGAAGTATGTGAAGTTAAGGATTATCATGAGAAAAAACAGCGAGGAAGTAAAACAACCCCTAACTTATCTTAGTTCTGCATGCTTTGTCTTTCTCTATCCAACTCGGCTAACTAGGTAGTCATTTATATATACATATATTGATATATATCGTGACCCCCCCCCACACACACACACACACACACACACACACACACACACACACACACACACACACACACACACACACACACACACACACATGTATGTATATAGATACACACACACACACACACACACACACACACACACACACACACACACACACACACACATATATATATATATATATATATCTATTTATCACAAATAAAACTAGAGAGCCAGCGAGAACTCCAAAAACGCTCAACCGGGAAGGGAGCGACATAAGTTTAAAAATGTGATTAAAAAAGAGATTAAAAAAACACCAAGCTTGTTTCCAGCTCTCTGCTCTCTTCAGGGTGTTCCTGAATCGAACACCCTGAAGAGAGCAGAGAGCTGGAAACAAGCTTGTTGGTGTTTTTTTAATCTCTTTTTTAATCTCTTTTTTAATCACATTTTTAAACTTATATATCTATTTATATATATGTATGTATATACATGTGTGTGTGTGTGTGTGTGTGTGTGTGTGTGTGTGTGTGTGTGTGTGTGTGTGTGTGTGTGTGTGTACGCTGCATGTGACTCGCTGTATCCACTGGATCTTGACAACTGCAGATGGTCTGGAAACTAAACTATGGCATAAACGACTTCGCGTAATCGCGTAATCTCTCTCTCTCTCTCTCTCTCTCTCTCTCTCTCTCTCTCTCTCTCTCTCTCTCTCTCTCTCTCTCTCTGTATCAGGTCCCCTGTGTCGACGGAGACTTTGTCCCTCGTGCACCAGTCGATCTGATGCGCGATGACAGTTATCTGACTGACGTGGGTGCTACGTCACGTGACGTCATGCTGGGCGTCAACAACGAAGAGGGCGGCTTGCTACTAGCACTGCTGGGCTACTTGAGACAGAACAACAGGCAGGCTGAGGGCCAGGGAATCCCTGAGAATCCACTGCTGGATGAGAACATGGCACGTTCCCTGCTGACTGACCAAGTGCTGCTCCAACACGGACTGGACCTCGTGAAGGATCCCCACAGGCTGGAGACCCTGGTCAACGTCCTCGAGTTCTTCTACACGCAGGCTCTGAACGGCGGGAAGGTGAAAGAACAGGTAACGGAGTGACAGGGTGAGAGAGAGAGAGAGAGAGAGAGAGAGAGAGAGAGAGAGAGAGAGAGAGAGAGAGAGAGAGAGAGAAGAGAATGGGGAGAGAGGCGGGTAGAAGGAAGATGCTGGTTATCCTAACGGATACTGAGTAATGGAAACATCCTCTGCAACAGAATCATCACCAAAATCACTTGAACACTTGTGTGGCAACACCAAGTCTTTCTATGGTAGAGATTGCCAGGTTCTGTAGAGTCGTTCTGATTCCTTTGTTGACTTAAAAGAAAACTGACTGTTCCGCTGAACGAAAGACAAACAAATTACAAGACAAAACACGACGCGTTTCGACATCTTCGATCTTCTTCAGGCAAGACAAACAATGTTCAAGACAACGAAAATGGAGAACGAACAATCACTTGTCTCCTCACATTGGGTGCTCAATGGATGTGGAAGCTTGTTTCAATATCCACCCGCAGTCACCTCACTTTGAAACTCACCCTTCTGTTATTGAGCCTTCCACACAAAACTGACCCTTCACACTTACCGTTGAATTTTTGTGTTCAATTCGGCACTGATGTTGGTTGTTCTGATATTCTGGAACTATTGTTCTGATATTCTGGAACCATTGTTCTGATACCCTGGAACTATCAACTAACGAAACAAAAGCAATAGTCTTCCAAAGGGAAGAAAACTGTACATAAAATCATAGTTCCAATCTTCATATTTCTCAAATTTTCGGCTTCGAGGCCTTTTTCAAGAGAAGAGGGTAAAAAATACAACTACGTAATATCCATCTTTGACAACTGGACAGATAAAAGAACTGACGCCATAAATATACTGCACAAGGCCTGACAATATAATGTCTAATGTCATCAACAAGAATTTTGAAAAAATGTAATCCCGAGGAACTAGATCATACACACAATAACAGGATGGGAACCACTGAAATGTATCTCAATCGTGGCACTTTCCTGCGAACCAAATACTAGTGTGTGTGTGTGTGTGTGTGTGTGTGTGTGTGTGTGTGTGTGTGTGTGTGTGTGTGTGTGTGTGTGTGTGTGTGTGTGCACCCCTTTCCCTATCCTTCTTACTCTTTTTTTTTCAAGAGTGTACACAATTCTGTTTCACAAATCAGGACGTTCTCGACATCTTCTCCGACGTTTACTTCGTGGCTCCTGTAGTCCAGTTCGTTGAAGACCTCACCAAGGCCTCTGAGCAGATGCGCTCCCTGGGCAGACCCTCTGGAGGACGTCGCTACCTCTACCTCTTCAACTACTACCCGCCCAGCCGAGCCGGCCTGACCCGAGGGAGAGGACTGTACCACGGGGAGGACCTGGCTTACCAGTTCGACCGCGCAAGGAACTTTTCGGGGCCGATGTCACCTTCGATAATGACCAAGTGACTTTGGCCACGACGTTCAAGTCCATGACCACCAACTTTGCCAAGTCGGGGTGAGTCAGCAGGCTTTGGAGTCTTTTATTTTGGGATCTTTGGTCCTCTGTACGAGTCATACGGGGAGGCTGTATTCTCCTATAACAGTGTAGTGTATTCTGAAACTCGTGTTTGTTTGAATCGTGAACTCCTCAAAACTATGCCCATGATGTTTGCAACATGCTACCAAAGGTCTTCTTTTATTTGATTCATCCCAAGATGATATATATCCGTTTTTAGCCATCAAGACATTCTCAGAAAGTAATGCAGTCACGCTTCACACGGCAAGACGTTCACCAAAACAATGTAGTCACGTTTCACATTGAAAAAACATGTATCTCTTAAACTTTTAAATCACGTTTGAGCTGGAGGAGACCTTCGGCTAAACAAAGTGGTGAGATTTCACAAGGTCGGATATTGTCTCAAATAATATAGTTAATGTTTTACATTGCATATCCGTTATTAAACGTTATTGTCACTTTTCACATTGAAAGGCAATGTCTAAACCAGTGCTATCATGTTTCGCAGAGCAACACATACTCCGAAGAAATGTATTTACGTTTTACACAGTAAGATATTTCCATTTTGGAAACAATAGTCACATTTCACACAAGGCATTCTCCGAAACAATGCAATTACGTTTCCATTGGCAAAACATTTTTAAGCTGAAGTAGCCAAGTTGTACACAGCATGACATCTCCAAAAAACAATGCAGTCACGTCTCACACATGTATAGA